>JAFIRS010003831.1:0-112311 GCA_018342105.1 Gonioctena quinquepunctata | reverse complement strand
GTAGTCAGCAGGCCCCCTAAAAGGTCTCGTGACCCCTCTCAGAAATTTTAGTAAACTTTCTGCCCGTTTGAATACAAGGACATAAACTTCGAACGTCATATCATCCCCGTGGCTTGAGGGTGCGAACTTGGTCAGGGTTTTCCCAGCGAAGCCAACCTGTTGAAATGGACGCCCCTTTGGTTTCCTCGGGTGGCTTAGGATTCGGACACAAGGTCGTTTATCCCTTTACGATTTTATACGGGCCTTCCACGAGTTCCGCAACTTTGGTGATAGTCCACGAACGTTTGGGGTTGTACAGCCAAACCAGGTCATAAACCCTTTTAAATCCTCCAGCGTCGGCCTTGATGTCATAGGTTTTCCCATTTTATCGCTGGCATCGGGATGTTAACGCCCTGTTCGGGGATGCCGTCCATTCTCTGCCGAGTTTGCTGACGTAGCCCCTCTCCCGCAGTGTCTTGTCCTGGCGGTATCCCAAACTTAGGCACGGCAGTCGCAGTTCTCGGCCCATTATAATACTAGCAGGAGTTTGACCGGTTGACTCGTGTACTGCGGATCGATAGGCCATCAGGAACAAATGAAGATACTGGTCCCAGTCTCTTTGATGGTCAGAGACAACCTTGGACAAGTGGCGTTGATCGTCCTGTTCATCCGTTCCACCATTCCACGGACTGCGGATGTAGGGCCGTGGTTCTTGTCTTGAATGTTCAGCAGTAGACATATTTTTTGGGAAAAAGGGTTTGGGATTCGGAAATTTCTGCCTGATCCGAGTGCAGTCCATTGAATACGAATCGACATATCCATTCTTCACCAAGACGTCGGCGACGGTGATGGCTTCCTGGTTGGCAGGGCATAGGCTTCCGCCCACTTACGAAGTGTCCATTGCCACAGGATGTATTTTTTCCCCGTGGTCGGATACGGAAACGGCCGGCGATGTCAATGGCGATTCTCTGAACGGGCTGCCACGTGTACTGACGCATCGGGGCCTTGGGTCGTATTCGAGGTCCATTGCTAGCAGCGCATACAGCGCACTTCTGCACCAGTCCTGACGTCAGCTTGACAATTGGCCCAGTAAAACCGTTGCCTCATTTTCTGCAGGGTTTCGTCACTCCCAGATGTCCCCCGGGCGACTCCATCATGGATTTCCGCAGCACTTCCTCTTTCTGTTCCTGGGAAAATATTTGGCGTCTGTCTTCCCCCCAAATTTCGGCCAACACACGTTTCAGGATCCCATTGTCCAGAATAAGAGAGTTCCATTGTGCCCACTAGGACTTAACAGCCGGCGAGTAACCTGCGACTTCCTGCCATGATGGTCTTCGATTGCCCTTCTTCCAGCTGACGACTCAAGCCAAGGTCGGGGTCTCTCTCTTGGTCTTTCTGGATCTTGCTGTCATTCCAGTGTCATCCATTGCCGCGGTTCTACAAAGTGTTGCTTTTCTCTTCTGCTCGTCGGCAATGTGAGCAATCATCTGACATGGTCTTCGCGACAAGGCATCTGCATTCTATGGCTAGTTCCGGCTCGATGTTCGATCTCGAAATCGAATTCTTGGAGTCTTCGATCCAACGTGCTACTTGACCTCAGGATTTTGAACGTAAGAGCCATTTGAGAGCTGCATGGTCAGTTCTCAACAGGAATCTTCTTCCATACACGTACTTGTAGAAGTGTTCCACTCCCTTTACAACAGCTAACAGCCTCGCCTGGTGACACAGTAATTGCGCTCTGGTTTGCTAAGCGTCTTGCTGAAATAACCAATGACCTTCTCCTGTCCCTCCTGGATCTGAGATAGGACAGCTCCAAGTCCCACGTTGCTGGCGTCCGTATCCAAAATGAATTTCCCTTTGGGTAGGGGATAGCCAGTAAGGTGGTTGATCAAAGCTCCTTTCAGCTTCCTGAATGAGTCCCTTTACATTCTTCGGGCCACTGGAACTTTGTTTGGCCTTCCGTGAGCCTTTGGGCAGTGGTTTAGGATGTTGGCGAATCCCAGCACATATCGGCGATAGTATGCATAAACCAAGGAAACTTCAGTTGGTGAATGTCTTTGGGATGGGCCAATCCTTAAAGCAGCTTTGATCTTCTGGTCATCCACTGCTACTCCTTCCCCAGAGACAACGTGGCGAGGTATCGTATTTTTTTGGAACAGATGGGATTTCTTAGGGGTCAGCTTCAATCCGAGTTCCTCAGTCGCAGGAATACTTCTCCAAGTTTTTTTACGTTCCTCAAACGATCTGCCGACCCCAATTATGTCGTCGAGATACACTCAGACACGTGTTCCATGAGAGTCCCTTCAGTACTGTTTCCATCAATCTTCGAATGTGGCGGAGCATTACAGAGCCCGAATGGCATAACGGTGAACTGCCACAATCCTGAGCCGATGGTAAAGCAGTCTTTTCGATCTTTTCCCGGCAGTTCTACTTGCCAGTATCCACTCTTCAGATCAAGGGTCGAGAAAATCGTGAACCAGCCAACGTGTCTAGGTGTCATCTATTCGGAGAGGGGAACTGTCCTTCTTCGGAATTATTAAGTTGGCGATAGTCTACACAAAGGCGTGTCGATCCATCCTTTTCTTCACCAGTACGACTGGAGAGGGCCGGGACTGTCAGATGGTTCGATAACTCCTTCTTTTCCCATATCGCTGACTATTTTGTCAGCCCTTCCTTCTTGGCAAGAGGAAGTCTTTGCTGATTGCCGGATCGGTCGGGGACCCCAGTATCAATCTTGTGCTGGACCACATTAGTTCGACCCCTTTTCCCTTTTCCGGCATCGAAGATGTCTTGGTACTTTTGACTAAATCTCTTAGTTTGGGCTGTTGAGCTGGTTTTATGTCTTTGAAGAGATGGCAACTAATTTTTCTAGTTCTGTGGCAAGTTGTTGGGTTGGTAATCGTACCTCGTAGCCCGGATCACAGATGAACTGACGAGCAGTGCCCTAAAATTGTCCTTTCTTTAAGGTCACTGGAAAGTAATTGACATTCATGACCCTTACTGGTACAAATTTTTCAGCACGTAACAGGTTTTCCTAGGCAATCCCCCCCAATTTTCTCATCATGAAGTTTGGGCCAACATCATCATTGCCCCACTGCTCGCACTCCCGTCCAGGCGAGCCTCCAGGATGGTTTAAACCCTCTTGAAACCCCACATCTTCACCCAAAAGCACACGGATCAACTCTTCATTTTCCCCCATGAAGTACCAGCCTTCCCGCTGACACGTAGGGACCCCCTTTTGAAATCCAATTCCAAACCCCTTTCGGGAATTCATGATGTCCATTCCGATGATTGCATCGTTTCTGTCCGTTTACAAGTGCCTGATGTTTCACTCTAGTGCTGCCCAAAATTATTTCACCGGTAGCTCGCCATACAGAAGTTGGCTCCCCTGTTGCTAAAGCGTAGTCAAGTTGTCGTTCAATTCGCCCGTGTTCTGGCAAAGTAAGTCCGAAAGAATGCTGTTCTAGTCGCACCCGTATCTAGCAGCATGGGTGCAAGGCTCGCGTATTGATGAGACCGCTTACCTAAACACCTCTCTGTTCTGTCGCTTTCAGGATAGCTGGCGATATGCGCGGTGGTTAACCGCTTGTTGACACAGGTCAATACGTTCCCCTTCGTCTAATCTTCTTTTAGCTTCCTGCATCGGAGTCGTGTTTTCGAGCGTTGACATTTACAGTTTAATACGTCCACTTCCATACAATTCCAGCATCTTATCTGTCTTTTCTCAGGCAAAACTTCCTTTTCATCACTTTTCTTATGCAGCTTCCAAAGTCGCATGCTCCTTCGTGAGTCTTTCAATACTTTCAACTTCACTTTGGTTTTTGCAGGATTGCTTTGCTGCTCAAATTCCAAAAGCCGCATGCCACAGTGCCTACGAGATGTTGGACGGAGCTATGTCAACGCTTGTCTGGTTTCTTGATGATTCATCCAGGAATGCTGAACCGCTTAATCACCGCATTACATTCTCCGTGTGGCTGGATATGCTAGGACGCAACCAAGCTGCGGCAATGTCAGCCAGAAATTTTGTAAGTGATTCGCCCCATTTCTGGCAGCGCATTTTCAGTTGGGAGTGGTATACCGTGTTCCAAAATGGGCGTGGCCATATCGTACCAGATGCTTTATCAGCTGGATCATAGTCCTCCTGTTCTTGGGCGGTGAGAGTTTGTAGAATATTTCTCGCTTTCCAATGCAATGCAAGTACAAAAGGCAGCTCTTTCCCCTGCATTCCATCCGCTTGCTTTGGCCGCTGCTTCCAAACCGCCGGCGGTAATTTGCCCATATGGAGTTTTTCCAATAACTGAGGCGGCTTTTCCGTGGAAAGCTTCCTATTTCTGGAATTGGATCTTGACATCTTTTTTATTCCTCTTGAACTTTATCCAAGTTCAAACTCAAGTCCAGTATTGCATTTTCGTATAACCATCTCTGTGGAGGGCGCACTATTAATTCGTTTTTCCAGCTTACTGATTGCTTCCTTTATTTTGTCCATTTCGCCCTAGCACCATCTTTTGATTTTATCTTCCTCCGTGTTCATTTTGCTCCTACTCTTATCTTATCATAATCAACGGTTCCCATTCTTTCTTCATAGAAAATTAGCCACACCCACACAATTTTTTTTTAGGCCTTCTTGTGTTTTCCAGGAACTTCTCTTCAGGCTTCTTGAATTTTCTAGAAGCTTCTTCTTCCAGATTTCTAGAATTTTCATGTTTCTTCCAGATTTCTAGCATTTTCTTCCAGGCTTTTGAATTTTCTAGAAGCTTCTTCCAGATTTCTAATTAATAATTTTCTTGAAGCTTCTTCCAGATTTCTAGCTTTTTTTTCCAGACTTTTTAAAATTTTTTTAAAACTTCTTTTCCCGATTTCTAAATTTTTTTTGCAGCTCTTCTTTTTAGTTCTATTAGGGGCTCAAATCACCTGGGGAACCCAATAAAAAATTTTTGGGGCCTCCCCTTTTTTATAAGTCCTTCTGCAAGTTTTTTCCGGGTACTTGCTTTTACCGTTTTTTCCCCGTTCCCTTTCCTCCAATTTCCCGAAATTTCCCGGGGTACCTTTCCCAAATCCAAAAGGGCCCCTTTTTTTGAACACATTTTGTCTTTTTTGGGGGGATCAGTCTGTTTCAAAAAAAATTTATCAGTTTTTAAAAAAAATTTACTTCAAATTTTTTTCCCCCGGGGCCCCCCGTCTATTGTCTTTTTCCCCCAAGGTTTTCAGTTTATATTCCCCTTGTTCCCCCAAAAAAACCGGGGCCCTGTCTATTTTCTGTTTCCGAAAGTGTATCAGTTTTTATTTCCGGTTGTCCCCCGAAAAGGCCAATTTTTTTTTTAAAAAAAAAAAGGTTATCAATTTTTTTTTTTACTATCCCCCACGAAACACTTGTTTATTTTCAAAAAACTCACTTCCACCCCCAAATTTAACAAAAAATTAACTTTTTATAATTTATTTCACAGTTAATCTAAAACAATTTATATTACTACGCCACTGTATAAACTCGATCGATGGGGTTTTTTTTCAGACCTCCCCTCCACTTGAGGGTTGGGTTTATTTATTTCCCCATACAGCATTCTCGATGTTTCAAATTTTTGGGTTTACCCCAAAGTTCCCTTTCAATATTGCCCTTTTTTCCGGGGGAGGCGACTGGAGGGGTTTTCAATATCTCCGGGGATGATTCACCGGTTTTGATGGCAACGCGTGGGAAAGGGCCCGGGGCCCATTTTTAAAGGGGGGATTTACCCCTGTGAAAACCACTACACCATTCGTTTAACTTATCAATAAAAAACTTTTCCTTTCCTGGAATACGGGAAAAAAATCATATTATTCCCATTCATAAATCCGGCCCAAAGAAAATTGTTTCAAACTATGGGAAATTTCCGGGAAAAAATCGGGGTATACCAAAAATTTCTAATAAATTAATTTCGGTACAAATTTCGGGGTTTTTAAACACATCTAAGATCCAAAAAAGGGGTTTTTCTGTCAAGGTTTCAACTCGAAAATTTTCCTAACCACCAAAAAAAAATTTAAAAAACCTTTTGGGGAAAACGACAACAAGTTGATGTATTTATACAGATTTCTAAACTTCCACCATGTAAACCATGCTATTCTTCTGGAAAGTTGGGGTTTTTTTGGGGGGGGGGAAAAACTCCCAAAAAAGTGGACAAATTTTTGTCGGGCCGAATGTGTGAAAAACCCCCCCTTTTTTAAAAAATGCCATACCCTTTTTACAGGGGGGGCCCCCAAAGGGCCCCCTTTTTGGGGGGAAATTCTCTTCAACTTATTTTAATAAATATTTATGATGTAATAGTTAATTGGACATCCTAAGTTTTTGGGTGATGTGAAATTGTTTATGAATGTTTTTTTATGTTTCCCCCCCAGGCCGGGGGAAGTTTGGGGGAATGGGCATCAATGAATTTTTTAAAATGTTAAATGTTCAAAATTTTTTTCGATTTTTTTTGCTAAATTTAAACCCCCCCAAGTTTTTTTGGGATTCAACCTCGGAAAAAAATTTGCAAAAGGGGGAATAAAAAAGGGGGGTTTAGGCATCCCCCTTTACACTAAATTGTTTTTTAAAAAAGTCACTACAAAAACTAAAAAAAAAGGAAAAAAAACCCTTTGGGATTCATTTTCGGGGAAAACCATCTTTTTCAGTTAAAATTTGAATTTTCAAAAATCACTAGTCCTTAAAAGTCTTGAATATAAAAAATTTTTTCCCTTTTTTCATTGATACTAAACTGTTTACCCATACAAAAAAAAATTTTTGAGACATGCCTTTTAAAATGGGTATTGTCCGGGGGGTTTTCATTGACTACGCATTGAACAATCATTAGTCATCCAGTCTCTGGAAATTCGTAGAACTTTTTTTTTTTTGTTTCTTAAATTTAAAATTGTCAAAAAGGGGGGATCGACAATTACATTCTGACACAGTTGAGGTTCAAACCCCACTTTAGAACTCAGATCGAAATTTCTTTTTAAAATTTTTTTTTTTTCCCAACAACTCACCTATCATAGCCCCCACAAATACCCCCGGAAATTTTTTAAAAAAAATTATGGTTCTATTGACCTATTTGTATTCCTTAACCCCAAATTTAAGAAAAGGATTGAGATCCGTATTTTTAAAAGCAAAATATATAATAATTTAAGGAAATTTATTTTTTTTGGGGAAAATTTTTTATAATATATTTAATGAAACTTTTTCCTAGTTATATTTATTTGTACTTATGTAAAAAAAGGTTTATCCGTATAAATAAATAAAATTTAAAATATATGTTTTTATCTGTATAATTGTTAATTCCTTCTGTATGTTTGTAATTTTAACTGATACTTTTATTAACATAGTCTGTTTGTAATCGTATAAATAAATAAATAAATAAGATACTAGACAACAGCCCAAATTTGGGGCCCCCTTCGTGGGGAAATTTTTTAAAAGGGCGTAATCCTGCAATTCGCGATTACAATACTATTTTTTTTTTTCAATTTTTATTTCATTAAAACTTTTTCCAATTTTTACAAAATATATTTTTGAAAAAAAAATATCCCAAATTGATTTGCTGAAATGGGCCAAATGCGGCTTTTCCACACGACCCCCAAAAAAGGGCTCAAAAAATGTAAACCATATTCATCAAAACAACCACCAACTCCTTAAAAAAGGGGTTTTTTTACTTTTTTCCCCAAAAATCTACATCTTATATAGCACTTCCCCCCAAATCCCCCCGGGGGTTTAAAATAATTGGTCCATAAACAAATTGGGTATAAATTTAAAATTAAAATACTTACAAAAATTTAAAATTTTTTTTAGGTAACATGAACCAACAGATAAGGATACTTCTCAATCAATCTCAACCCCCCCCCAAAAAGGGAAAAAAAGGAAATCGCGATTAACCCCTAAAAAGAAAAAGCTGTTTGGCCATCCTGGCGGGAATATGCTGTTTGGCCTTTTCCGGGACAGGAATATAGTTTTTTTTTTAAAAAAAGCGATAGAAAAAAAACCCTTTAAAATATTAACAAAACGGGAAACGGAAAAAAAAACCCCATTATAATCCCCCTTTCTTGTTTTTTTGTTCCCAAAAAGTGTGAACAAAAATGATAAGATATTCCATGAATGTTTTAAAAAAATTTTTTTGGGAAAACTATTATAGTAACAAGTTTTCCCCCACTGACAATCTACAAATAATTTTGACCCTTTTCCCCCCTTTTTAAATTGGATAAATTTTTTTAATCTTTTTAAATACATCCCTTTTTTTTAAAGGGTATATATGTGTTTTTGTATATAAAAGGTAAACCCCGTTTCCTTTTTTTAATTTTTTTTTTTATTTTCACTTAATTTTCTAAAACTGACTTACCATATATACCCGTGTATCAAAAATGAATAAAAAAATTTTTATTAATTTTGATACAAACGATATGATTTTTTTGATACCATAAAATCGATTTCGATAAGCATTTGATGGGGGAAATCACAATGTTTTTTAAAATTAAATATTTTCATTGGGAAAAAAAAATTAAAATTTTTTAAAATTGTATCTGAAAAATCGTCCTTTTTCTTAAATAAAAAAACTGTCGCCCGGAACTGGTCCCGGGGGTTCCCCGGGCCATCTGGGACCGTTGTTTTTGTCTTTTTCATTAATGATATCAATACTATCTTGAAGATAAAAAAAATTTCTTCTATATGCAGATGACGAAAGTGTTTCTAAAAAATAACATCATAAAAGAAAAAAAAAATTTCCCAAAGATATTGAGGGCAATCTGTAGGTCCCGATGATAATGACCTATCACTAAATGAGTCAAGATGTAAAATAGTATCATACATAGAAAAAAATAGTTCGGAAACTATCCCCCCAATGATGTGGGAGTTTGGAATCTAGAAAAAAAAAAAGGTTTTTGGGTTTTTTTACTAAAACATTGTCGTTCAATGAACATATTGCAAATTTTGCTTTGAGTGCTAAAAAAACTGGGCCATCTTGAGATAAGTTTTTAAAAAACCCAAAACCCTTTTTAATACCTATTTAATTCCTATTTAGATCTAAGTAAGAGTACTCTGTATTATTTGGAACCCCAGACCATAACATATTCTGATATGCTTGAAAATTAAAAATTTTAAGATCCATGCATTTCCCAAAAAAAATGGAATAAAAATTTTGTATCCGAAAAACCAAAGGGATATTTTGAAATTATAACTTTGGAACGCTTGAAAGGACCCCGATTTTTTTCCCTTTTTATATTTTTACAAAAATTGATCAATGTACCTGATATTTTGATGAACATTCCTTAAACCCCCAAACTAAGACTGAGAATCAGAAATAGCCCCCTTTAAATTCCTTTAAAACCCCCATTAACAAAAGCGAAAAAACAACCTCCCTTTAGAACAGGGAAATTGTTTCCTTAATACTCTAAGACCTCACTTTTTTTCCCCCCGATACCCAGGATGTAAAATTTTTTGATGTTTGTACATTTTAAATTTTAAAAAATTTTTAGTTTTAATATTGTTTATATATATATATATATATATATATATATATATATATGTTTTATCTGTATAATTTTATAATTTGCTTCTGTATGTTTGTAATTTTCCAACTGATACATGTTATTAGACATAGTCTTTTGTAAAACAGTATAAAAAAATAAATAAATAAATCGATCCCGCGAGGGCCCTCAGAATGGCGGTTTTCCCTTTGGGGAAAAAATTTAAAGGGGGGCCCAAAAATTTGGGTTAAATCATAAGTTTTTCCCCTTAGATTTATTCGAACTTTTTTTGAATTATACAAAATATATTTTAAGGGAAAAAAAAAAAATTTAACATTAATTTGCTGAAATGGGCCAAAACGCATTTGGCCCCCCCCTCCAAAAAAGGGGGCTTTTAAAAAAAGTAAAAACCCTATTCATCCCAAAAAACCCCCCCGGCCTTTTGGAGGGTTTTTTTTTTTTTTTTCAACAGCATCTCATCTTATATGGGGGTTCTCCCAAAAAACCCCAGAGGGGTTTTTAAAGAATTTGGGATTTTCCCAAAATTTGGGGATAATGTTAACTTTTAAAAAAAAATTACTTAAAAAATTTTTAATTTTTTTTAAAATGAACCAACAGATAAGGGGGCTTTTTAATCAATCTCAACCCCCCCAAAGGTGACAACATATAGCCAGAAATCTGTGAAAAATCCGTAGCCCAGAATATAGCTGTTTGGCCCTCCGTATTGGGGAAAAAAGCTGTTTGGCCTTTTCCCCCGGGGAATATAGTTTTTTTTTAAAAAAACGAAAAGATAGTAAAAAAAAAAAGGGAAATATTAAAAAAACAAACGAAAGGAAACGAAACGGGGAAAAAAAAAAATTATAAACCAAAATTTTGGTTTCCCAAAAAGTTCCAAATGTAGTCAAAAAAATCAAAAGGGTAAGGAAAGATATTCCATGAATGTATTAAAAAAATTTTTTTTTATGAAATCTATTATAGTTATCAAGATTTCCTTACTGCAATCCTTCACAAATAATTTTGATTTCCCTTCCCAATTTTAATTGGAAACAATTTTGTGAATGTTGGAAAAAGCTGATACCCTTTTTTTTAAAATTGGGGGATTTTTTTTTGTTTTTTATAGGTAAACCTTGCTCGTTTTATTTTTTTTTTTTTTTTTCTTAATTTTCATAAAAATGACTTACCATATATACCAAGTGTATCAAAACGGGGAATAAAAATTATTATTATATACGATATCATACGAGGGTAGGATGATAACATTTGATAGGGTAAATACAATGTTTTTTGAATAAGTTAACATCATTTTCATTCGAAGGGAAAAAATTTGTCGCATTTATAAAAACTATTTGACAAATCGTCCTAACTTTCAAATATAATAACCCGGTTGGGGCCGAAGTTTTTCAATTTTGGGGAAAACCCAAGGGGTTTAAAACTGGGACCGTTGCTTTTTTTTATGTTCATTTTAATGATATCAATGACTATCTTGAAGATACAAAATTTCTTCTATATGCAGTTGACTTGAAAGTGTTTCTCAAAATAACATCAGTAGAAGACACAAAAAAGTTCCAGTAAGATATAATTGATGCAACTATAGGTACTCATGATGATACGACCTATCATCATTAAATGAGTCAAAATAAAATAGTATCATCATTGTATATAGACTAACCTAGTAGGACAACGTATGAATCAACTGTTGATTCAATTTCCAGCCACATCTGCAGGAAACCTTAGATAAACCATAATAAAATTAATGACCCGTGACAGTTGCTAATTCTCAGTCCATTCGAACTGTGGATATGAATCGTAATTGATGGTGAGAAACGGGATTCAGGATTTGATACTCAGTTATGGAAATAGTTTGAATCAACAAAAAACAATTTTAATCAATTGTAATCGGGCGTAACATTCTGGCATAGATTCAACTGTTCATGTGTCACGTAAAATTATGCTTGTTGCATATATAACACTGATTGATCATTAAGTCAAAATTAAGTCAGGTTATATCTCAGGGATATATAATTGGCTGCAATTATATACTGCATAATATTTACAAATTGTTAATAATGTGTATACAAATATGTAACGCAGTGATATAAATTCGAGGGAAACCTAAAGCTCACACTGATGGTTTCTTTATAATAAATAGTATTTTATTTCCAAAATCTTTTCTTATCGATAATAACTAGTGGTAGTCGATTCTGCATAGCAAACGAGAAATAATAAAACGGGTTCAATCATATTTGTAGATCGGTCTATCTATACAATGAAAGATTTCATTTCTTACAAGCTTCCATTGTTTTCACCTGTCCATGTGTGTAATCAAATCTACAAGCAAATTTGTCACACTTCTAGTTGTTCGATTAACGTGAAATTTGGCATAGTTCCCCGTGACAATGCAATAAGGAAATTTTGCTAGCGAAAACAAAATGGCGGCACCAATATATGGCGTAGTCGAGATTTGTGCTTGTGGGTCAGATCTGGATCTCAAAATTGTTAAGTAGGGTTTTCGGGCGAGATTGCGCATATTTTTGTCGTACCAGAACTCAAAATAGCGGCTCCAAGATTACGACGACTCGTGTAGATTATGAACCGATTCTATTCAAAATGGTATGTGGAGGTTTTCGTTGATATTATGAATTTTTATCAAAATTCATATATTCAAGATGGCGGACGAGTTTTGTGATTATGGTGCGATTCTTATCAAAATTGGTATGTGAGGGTTTTTGGGGTCGAGACGAATGTATTTACAAAATTTCATGATGCATGCATTTCAAGATGGCGGATCGCAGTTAATCTTTAGATGGTCTCCTCAAGAAGAACCAGATAGTTCAAAACTTGCTGGCAAAAGGCCCCTATAGATGCTTTTAACAAAAATGCATAGATTAAGGCTGCATTTCTACTAAAAAGCACAGAATAAAATAATTATTAAAAAACCTTTTAAAACATCACTAATCTAAAATGCACTTGCACTAAAAAAAATAATTGTTAGATAATGCAATGGTATTATTCCAGAGTTATTATAGATTCACAAGATTGTTTTTGTATTCGAATCAGAAAACTAAAAGAATAAGCTCTGAATCTATAACGAATAACCTAATGCATATTCCAAAAGCAATTATTTTTACCTATAGCACATATTAAAAAAAGCTTTTTTAAAAGGTTTTTTATTAATCTTTATTTTTAGTTTGACTCTTCTGTAACCAATAATTCAGTAACATAAGTCAAATGCCTAATTTGAAATCGATAAATACTTTTGGTTTCATGAATGATATCAGGCGACATTGTTAACAAGAACAATTCAAGATTGCAGCTTCAAAATGGCAGAATAGGTTTGTTCATTGATGGTCATGGACCGATTGTACTGATATAGAAAACGCATTTGTCAAACTCAGCAATCGCTAAGATGGAGGCTCTAACATGGTGGGACGACTTCTTCAAGAAGTTGATGGTGTAGTTCTATTCAAAAATTGGAATGAGGAAGTCTAAAAGAGATTCTGGATCAATTAAGTCAAAATTCAACAGTTGGCAATGGCGGAGGAGTTTTCTAATCTATATGTGATTTCAAACAAAATTGATAATAGAATTTCAGTGCAATGCAAACACACTTCCTATTATTTTTAAATGAGGATTAGAATGTTTCTCAAAATTTGACAATGAGATGGCAGACAAGTTATTATGTGATGCCACGTGAAAACTATATTCAAAAATTGGAATCTGTGAATTCATGGAGTCGATATTTTTTTATTGAAATATATAGCCTACCCGAAGGGCTCCAATTTGGTTGCATGCCTCAGGACAATACTATAAGTACTATAAAGAAATTCACAATACAATAACTAATATAATCGGAATAAAATGTTATAATTTTGTCATTTGCCAGTTTTTTATATGCAACGTTTGTCTAATAGGTATATTTCCAAATGAAACCAGAAGTGCTAAAATATGACTAATATATCAAAATATTTCGTGATGCTGCAAGGCACGCATATCTAACCCAACCAAATATCTTTTAAAATGAAGGGATTGAAAATTAAAAGTTAGACCGTTGACACCAGGTACACATTTTTCAAATGTCTGCATTGGTTTCAATTCGCACTATATATAGTTTAAAAATGAGTGAAAACAAGGGTTTCAAGGAAACATACTTTTTATTTACATATATAGGTACAAAATATTTTATCCTTTTTAATGTACTAATTGTTTATTTAATAATTTGACATTTTGTTCTGGGGTTTTTCCCATCAGTAAAAATAGGTTTTGCAATATTTGAATACAAATTTTATAATAATTCCAAAATATAGGACTATGTTAGGCAGGATTTTTAAAAAATTTTTTCCCAAATCTGGAAATTTTTTTCCCCAAATGTTCATTATAAATTTGCCAAACGTCAATTTTCCGTTAAAATTTTTGAGATTCATAAGATTTATACTAATTTTGGTGAAATTTTCATTAAGTCAGTAGGAGTTTTGGGTTCTTTTTCCCTTACCCAAATCATAATTTTTTATAAAAAAATTAGTAATTGTCTTACTTTCAAATTTTCACTTCCTTAAAGAAAATTCCGACAACGACACATTTAAATTTGGAAATTTTTATCAAATATCCTGCAAAATATGGGATAAAAGTTTTCAAAAGAATTTCCAGTTTCAAATTGTAATTCGGGGAAACCCAAAAGTACATGGATAATCTGAATCAGAAGTGAATCACACGAAGCCATCTTCCTCCTTACACAAACCCTTGGAAACTTCAGTTCTATTATCCCCCAAATTTGAATTTCTCATCATCATCAAATTTTCCCCCAATTGCATTAATTTGGGGCCCCATAAATTATTGACCAAATTAATTTGAAGGCAGCTCAAATTTCCCCTCTGGGGGATTCCTATTGTAGCCCCTTTTGCCTATAAATGAAAACTGGTTTCAAGGATCTTATAAGCCTCCCCCGTGAAAAAAAATGTAAAACCATTCATTTTTGATTTTATAAAACTTTAAACAGCATTATAAATTGAAGAAATTTTGAAACTTGGGGGTTTTATATTTGATTTTTTTTTTTTTTTTATATAAATTTCTATTAATTTTCTTAACCAAAAGGGTTTTATCACCAATTCCGCTTGTATGGATTTGCATTTTTGAATGAATTGCTGTTCAGAGCATAAAAAATTGTTTACTGTGTTTATAAAATAACAAGTGTTTTCCCTTAGAAAAAAGTTCTCCACTTGGAGCCACTTTAATTAGTTCCTATGACTGAACAGAAAATGTTTTCACCTCTTTTTTAAAAAGCATTTGTTCATATGTTTATAAAGTTAGTTTCAAGACACTTTCCTGTTTTACTACTTTATCGATAGCATCCTTTCTTAATATCAGAAAATTGAATATATTTTACATAACAAAATTATTGCGAAATTATTTCAACATTCAACAAATGTGAACATCAAAAAAAACCCACTTCTTTTCACCCAAAGAAGAAATAAGGCTTTTTATTGACCCCAAGTTACAGTAGAACTGTTGATTTACTTTTAGAGACATCAAAAAACAACTAATTGGATTTAGGTTTGACATTTCTAATTTTTTAAACTTCCAAAACTTTTCCCGTTAATTCTTTGGCCCCTACCCTCAGAACAAAATATGCAACGATCAGGGAAGAATCATTCCTCGGATCCCAAATACAGTGGTTAGCTGAACTGATTTTCCAAAATCTTCTAAAAAAAACCTCAATCATGTCCATTTTTATTGTAGTCCAATTTTTGTTTTTTTAAACTCATTTCATCAAAACATAACTATAAATGTTCAGATGGCTTATAGTTTTGCAGATATCTGGTTGAAAATCATTTTTTTGAACCGAAATTTAAGTTTAAATTTTTGTAGTTGAAACAGGGGGAATATAATAACTTTTTCTGGATATACATATACGGGACTTTTGTAATATAAAAGATAATGCTGTCTTTTTCGGGAGATGTCCCCTGGAGAAAGTACTTTGTTTTAATGATTTTAATAAAAAAATTTTTAAAATATTGGAGAATCTTAAAATATTTTTTGAAAAGTATTTTCTAAATTTTTTTAGCACTTTTTTGCGTTTGTAAATTTTATTTTTTTTTCCCAGTTTTTTATTCTGTAATTTTTATTTTAAAATTTTTCTTCTTTCGAAATCCCTTTTTTTTATTTCCTATTGGTAAGTTCTGATTTTTATTCAAATATTCGTCACACTACTTTTTTAAAAATCTACTTCCAGTTAAATTTTTTCAAAAATCCTTCCCGGAGCTGGCCCCTAAGTTCTTCGTGTGGATGCAAGAAAATGAATTTCTGCTTAATTGATCGCTTCTTGATTCAGATATATATTTGGCAGGTATGGCCCGGGAATCTCTACTCTGCCCAAAAGCAAAATGTTTTCATAAAATTTTCCCCTAGGCCCCGGGCTCAAGTCCGCTAATCTTCCATTGCCTGAAATAAATACAATGATTATAATATGAAAAATTGTGTTTTATTCTAAAATTGGAAATTTTATTTATTGAAGGAAGAGAAATTTTACAGGAATTTACTAAATTGAGGAAACTTTGGGGATGTTCAATAAATGAAGAAGGGCATTGGTAGTATAAAATTGTTACTATAATTTGTAATGAGGACTTTTTTTCAATTCAATTTCCTATTGAAAAGAGTAATTAAAAAAAAAATGAAAAAGGATTTTTTTTCCCATAAGGAACAAAAATAATTCGTTACACCTTTTTTTGAAATCCCTCCCATTACATGAAACAGAGTAAGATTCTTCACAAAAATTTTTGCAGTTGTTTTTTTCCAGATAGTTTCAATAAAAAAATAATAAAATTTTGTTTTTTTTCCAGTTCTGGTCATAAATTTAAAAAAATTTATCAAGTCCTGAGATTTTCGTTGAAATTTACAGTGTCAAGGTATTGAATAAAATATTCAATAGATGTTTAGTTCAATATAATATGGGGGGACTTACGAAAAAAAACAAAATATTTAAATAAAACATATGAAGAACTATTAAAATTTAAAGCAGCCACAAATTTTCTTTTTTCCAGTGAGGTAAAGCCCCTCAACATTGAATAAATATTGGGGACTAATTTTTACCTGTAACAGAACATCATCTTGAACATCGAAAGACCTACAAGTGATGTATGCTAAGACCACTATGTGCCATCCCGACTTGATACCGACCTAACGATTCGTGTTTTGTTTGTCTGTACGCACTAAAGAATTTGAGGGTGGCATGAAATTATTTTATTTTAAAAAAAAAAAAAGAAATTGTTTTTTTTTCATGAAAGTATATATTTATATATATATATATATATAACAGAAATAACGACTGTATATATATATATATATATATATATATATATGTATATATATATATATATATATATATATATATACATATAAACTAGGATATTGGGGTAAGCAGCAATGAAAGAGGAACTTTTTTAATTTTTTATCCAAGTTTTGGAAATGTTTTTTTCCCATCAAGGAGAACTTTGTTGAGGTTGGTTTCAATGATTTTAAACATATTCAATTGATATATAAAAAGAAAAAAACGGATAAAGGAATATTGAGTTCGTTAATACAACAATTAGAATTGTTTAAATAAAATATAATGTAGCTTATGTGGTGCGCCGGAAACCGACTCACACTTGTCAAAACACATAGAGCAATACATTACAATTTTTAATTTAAACAATGCTAAAGTGGTTTTTTTAACTTGAACTTGTTTTTTATAAATAAACACACAAAGTCGCCTCCCAGGTTTTAATTCTATCGTTTGGTAACAAAGACCAATATTTTAGATTAATCTAAATCTTACATTTGTTTCTATTTTTTTACCCCTTTTCTTCCACAACTTTTAAACAACAACTGTACTGTTTTACTGAAGATGGACATTCTTGCCCGAAAACATTTTTAAATTTAAAAACATCATCAAGAGTTAGGACCTGATCCTTAACCTTGGAAAAAAACCCCTCAATTTTTGTCTTTGTTAGCAAACCATTTGAATTAAAAGCTGTGGAGACAACTTTGTGTGTTTTTTTAAAAAATTAAATTTCCACTTGAGAATGGATTTACTTCCATCGTTTGAACTTTTTTTTTACATTCCCAAGATCTAAGTTTTTTCTTTTTTGCCCCTATTAGATGAATATGTTTACCCTCATTGAAACCAACCCCAACAAAGTTTTTCCTGATGATGGAAATAAACATTTCCGAAAGCTTGATAAACGTTAAAGAGTTTACTTTTCATTGCTAGCTTTCCCCAATATCCCTAGATTGTACCTCAACCAGTCAGCAAATACTTCCCATATAAATATATATATATATATATATATATATATATATATATATATATATATATATATATATATATATATATGTGTGTGAAAATATAGGCTTAAGGAAGTTACGGGAGTTCAGACAAAATTTAAATAAGAAAAAACATCTTCGGCAGCAATCAAATCTTTTATGTCCTCTAGATCTCTAGTCTCCATTATTTCAACTGAGCCATCGGGGACAAAGGTTCCATTTGGCGTTTAGGGTACTGCTTTTTCCCATAATTTAATGTTAGATGTTCAAATGGGTATTAAGAAGATTTCAAGACTTGTCAGGCTATCAAGATCAATTTACCTTTTTACCGTAATTACCATCAGTGAGGGGTGGAACTTTGATAGCTCAATTGGTAGAGCGTACATCTAGGGTTCAATTCTGCTCAAGATGGTTTTTCCTCAATTTAAAAATTTGGGTTAAATGCCAACAATCTTTTATTATTTTTTTTTTATTTTCCTAATAAGGACCTTAGTTTATGTATTTTTTTTATTCAATACTATCGTTCAAATCTGTTATATTACCCTTTTAAAAAAATTTAAAAAATAATGAAACACATGTGAAGTTAAAAACATAATTGCATATACCATAAAATATGAGTAAAATTCAAAGAAACATTCAAAAAATTACAATATAATTTAACAGTAATTTTTCCATTATTTCGTATTCATGTTTCCCTTTTGTTCATGTTTCACTTTTTAATGTCTAGAGATTGTGGTATTGAGTTTGATTTATATTTTACGGTTTTTATATTTCAAAAAATACATGGTATTTTTTTAAATTGTTGGTTTTCATTATTTTAAGAATTTAACTGGGGGATGAAATAAACAATGTCGAAACATAGTATTGAATAAAAAATAATATAGACTAACCTTTTTTCCGAGAATATACAAAAATAAAACATATGTGGTCAAGAAATTAAGAGAATATATATATATATATAAAAGTTCGCCAGTATGTACCATATGGAAAAGTTTTTGAGTTTGGGAAAACGGCATGTCGATTCAAAAACGATTTTACAATGTCACGGATCGCTAGTATGGGGGAAAAAAAATTGTATGAAAGGGCGAAAAGTGCGGTAAGATGTAAGATATCAAAAAGTTATTTGAAAAGTTATAAGAATTCAATTTTATTCACATGAACGAAGTTTCAAGAGATAATTCGAAAAATTGAAATAGCAATTTTTTAAATATTTTCATCATTTAAAATATAATTTTTTTTCTTATGAATAGCTTGACTATACTGACAGATTTGCATTTCAGATATGACAGAATTTTCCCATTTCTCCTCACCAGAGGACACTATATTTAAAAAATAGATTTTGTCAGAACCCTTGCTGTTACATCGGTTCGTATCTAATAGTTATATCAAATTCACGACCATTGTGATGATATGACACTTCAAAAACATCGTGTGAAAATATTCAGAATGAAATAGTGAGTCAAATTTAAGAAACTTATAATTTATATGTTAATGTGCGAAATGAAACACTCATCCACGATATCATCTGGAAAACACCATGTCATCACAATTGTCGTGGAATTCTGATATAACTGTTAGATACGAACCGACCTAACATGCAAGGGTTCTGACAAAATCCCATTTTTTAAATATAGTGCCCTCTGGTGAGGAGAAAATGAGAAAGTTCTGTCATTATAATTGAAATGCAAATGTTTCAGTTTAGTTAAGCTATTCATAAGAAAAAAAAAATTGATATTTTAAGATAGATGGAAAAATATTCAAAAAAAAGCTATTTCCAATGTTTTTTTAATTATCTTTTGAAACTTCGTTCATGTGTATAAAATTGAATCCTTAGTAACTTTTTCAAATAACTTTTTTTGATATCTTTCTATATTATCCCACTTTTCGCCTTTTCATAGCAATTTTTTTCAATTTGCCGCCATACTAGCGATCACGTGACATGTGTCAAAATCGATTTTTAGGTAATCGGACATGCACAAACTTTTCCCCAGAATATTTTTTTCCAATACTCCAATAATAAACTTTTTTCCCATATGGTACATACTTTTTGGCGGACACTGTATATATATATATATATATATATATATACAGTAAAAACCGAATATAACGACAGATCGGTTATAACAACCGAATGGCAAGGTCCCGGCCAAATCTATATAAAGTAATAAGTACACATACCGCCTATAACGACATCGGATACAGCGACATATCGCTTAAAGCGACGAAACTTTATCGATATTCATCGGCTATAACGACCAACCGTTTACCTATTCCAGCAAAACAAAACATTACGAACAGTTTTCACCTTTATACTAATAATATGAAGGAATATTTTGCTATAGGCTTATTATTAAGCCTAAGAAAGATTATTATTCTCCTACCTTATCCGAACAAACCTCTTTTCCCGCTCTTTGCCATTTGACCTTGCATGTTTTACGACTTAACACTAGCAGGTCTTTTCATTTTAGAGACAGTATGTCTAATTCACAAGAAATACAGAAATGAAATAAACAACTCTTCAGTATATAATACACGTTTAAGACACCATATTGCTCTACCCGTCCCTACGTCAGCTCTTACTCAAAATTCCCTTATTTACAAGAGCAAAAAATTATTTAATCACCTACCCAGCAATTTAAAAGAAATACAAAGTGTATTTAGATTCCGAAAAGAAGTGAAAGAGTTCTTAGTTGTGAGGGCCTATTATACTACAGAGGAATTTAACGAAGATCAATTTAACTTAGACTGTAATTAATGTGATCAAGTAAGATGCAACCTTTTAGATTTTCCATTTTATTTTTAAATCATTAGTTAATGTCGACCCTAATCTTTTATTTGTATTATTTATTTACTATCTTGTGTATTGTCAAAAAACTGTTGTTAACGTTTGTGTGTATATTGGCACTATTAACTTTTTGCCTTTTTACCTTTGTACCTTTTACCTTTTAAATTTAGGATTCCAGACTTTGTCAATGAGATGTATCTATCTTCGGACAATAAAGTAAAAAAAAATAAAAAATTCAGTGCGATAGTTGACCGCGTAAATTACAGGTTGATTTTAAAACTTTTGGTTTAAATCGTGTGTTTACGCGTTACTATGTCGCAAAAAAGAAATAGGAAAGTGTTTATTATTGAAGAAAAATCACATATTATATGGAGATTAGAAAATGGCGAGTCAAATAGTGAAATTGCAAAGGAATGTGGAGTCTCACACTCTACGATATCAACGATTTGGAAGGATAGAGATAATATAAAAGCTATTTTCGAGAACAAATCTTTGAAAATTAAACGATCGAGGACATCTGAAAATAAAGTTATTTGAAAACAAGTTCATATGCATAACTACAAACAGACATAATATATACATACATACTTGTGTATATTGCTTATAACAACTATCGGACATAACGTCCGAAGTATACGGTCCCTTCAATGTTGTTATATCCGGTTTTTTATATATATATATATATATATATATATATATATATATATATATATAATATACAAAAACCAAGTTACATATAAGTCCAAAAATTAGTGGCTGTTTTCAGACTGTCTGGATAAGAGATGAGCTTACCAGAATGTAGGATCCATTTTTCACATCTTTTAGCATGATTCACAGGAAATCGGTACATCCTTATTGTTTTATCTACCTTCGCAGATAGTCCACACTTGTAGAACTGACACTTATTGCCAGACATCTGAAACAATTAATATTATTGAAAATGTTTCGCAGTGGTCAAATATAGGATTCAATCCTGAAACTTAGCAGATTGAATGAAAGAGTAAACATGCATTGCCAATTATATGCTAGTAATATATCACGAAAAAATTAAAGGAAAGATCTGTATGAATATTTCGAAATCTCTATATATTGTTTGTGCCAAATTTTTGATGAAATATTGTTTGGTCTTATATATCCTTGGTGGCTAGAGGATAAAAATACAAAAATAATAAATGTCTTCTTCCTCAAGTTATTAATTTTTTTACATACTTCTGTTATGTATTACAAATCAATATTAATAAGTGTTTTATATTTTTATCCAAAAGTCTTTATGAGAATCACAACAAAGTGACTTAATTATTCAAAGATATGCTTTTCTTTCATGCTAAATATATTATCTCGATATTACCAAGAATGAATCTCGTCATCATAATATCTTTTCACTAATAAAAAACAAGCTTTTTATATATAATAAATATACTCTACTTACGTTTAATATTGGGCTCAGTTTTCCACTTGCACAATTTCAAAAACTTCAAGGATTCAGAGATGATATATTGGAAATGGCGCTTAGCGTCCTTGAAGATTGAGAAATACACAAAAACAGGTTAACACTTAAAACTCATGAATTACTGTGTATACGCAAATATTACATTCGTCGTATCTATATAAGAAAGCACACAAATATCAAAATAACTAATAACAGCCTGAACGCAGAGACACAAACGCAATAAAACACTTACTGCATGTGAATCACGTAACTAAAAACTGGAAAATGCAGATCTGTTAACAAATGAAATAAACTCAAGGTCTCTGGTACAAGATAAGCGATTTTCGACCAAAATGACAGTTCAAAGCAACCAATTAAATCATTGGCCTCCCTCTATGGTGCTGCCATCTACATTTAGTCTCCTTTCGTCTCAAATGAAATTTGGGTATGGTTATCCTACTAGGTTAGTCTATATACAATGGTATCATACACTAGAAAAAAAATAGAAATAGTCGGAAACTATACCATCAATGATGTCGAGCTGGAATCTCTAGATAGAATCAAGGATCTGGGTGTTGTTTTTACTAAAACATTGTCGTTCAATGAACATATTAGCAGAATTAGCTTTGAGTGCTACAGAAAACTCGGCTTCATCTTGAGATCAAGCCATGATTTTAAATACCAAACATCTATAATACTATTTAATTCCTATGTTAGATCTAAGTTAGAGTACTGCTGTATTATTTGAAACCCTGAGACCATAACATATTCTGATATGCTTGAAAAAATTCAAAAAAAAATTCTAAGATCCATGCACTTCAAAAAATATGGAATATACCCATTGCGTATATCCTACAAAAACCAAAGGAGAGATTTTGAAATTATAACTTTGAGCGAATGACGTGAAAGGATCCAGATTCTTTTCGTCTTTGATATCTTACACAACTTGATCAATGTACCTGATATACTGATGAACATTCACTTCAACGTACCAGACATAAGACTGAGAATCAGAAATAGCCCCTTCAAAATTCACAATTTAAGCGCCCCCATTAACAAATGCTTAGTCAGTGTTAACATCCTCTTGAGAACAGGAGAAATTGATTTCCTTAATATCTCTAAGACCTCACTACTCTCCCATTTGAGATACAACCAGGATAGTATAAATGCCTTGTGATGTTTGTACATTAATTTTAAATATTTTAATAGTTTTAATATTGTTTATATATATATATATATATATATATATATATGTTTGTATCTGTATAATTGTTATACTTCGCTTCTGTATGTTTGTAATTTTCCAACTGATACATGTTATTAGACATAGTCTGTTTGTAATCAGTATAAATAAATGAATAAATAAGATACGATACGATACGAGACGAGACGGCGTCTAGAATGGCGGCTCGCCTTCGGTCGGAATTGTCAAAAGGGGCGTAACCCTGCAATTCGCGATTACAATACTATATTTCGAGTGTTTTCACTCTAGATTTCATTCGAACTTTTTTCCGAATTATACAAAATATATTTTTTGAAAAATAATATCCAACATTGATTTGCTGAAATGGGCCAAATGCGGCATTTCACGATACGACCCCCTCCAAAAAGAACTCTTAACGAATGTACCAACCATATTCATCACCAACACAACCACCAACTCCTTGAAAGAAGCTTTTTTTTCACTTTATTCCAACAGCATCATACATCTTATATAGCACTTCATGCCCAAATACCCCAGAGGGTTAACAGTAATTGGTCCATATCCAAATTGGGTATAATGTTAACTTAAAACTACTTACTTAAAATTTCAAATTTTTTTCAGGTAACATGAACCGAACAGATAAGTGATACTTCTCAATCAATCTCAATCCCCTCAGAAAGTGACAACATATAGCCAGAAATCTAGCTGTATGCCATCCGTAGTCGAGAATATAGCTGTTTGGCCATCCGTAGCCAGAATATAGCTGTTTGGCCTCGTAGACAGGAATATAATTGTTTTTAAGAAAAACGAACGATAGTAAAAAATAACTAGGTAAGTATTAACAAAACGAAACGAAAGGAAACGTAAATGAGTAAAAAAACTATTATAATGCCATTACTTGCTCAATAAGTTACCAAATGTAGTCAAAAGAATCAGAAGTGATAAGATATTCCATGAATGTATTGAAAAAATTTTTTTTAGTGAAATGCTATTATAGTTATCAAGATTTCTACTGACAATCTCACAAATAATTTCATCACTGTTCCCAATTTTAATTAGGATCAATTTTGTAAATGTTGTGGGAAAAGCTCTCATACCTTTTATGAGTATGTATGATGTATTTTATATATATATATATATATATATATATATATATATATATATATATATAGGTAAACCTGTGCTGTTTTTATTTTACTTAATTTTCTTAAAACTGACTTACCATATATATCCCAAATGTATCAAAAACGGTGAATAAAAATTATTATTATTATTATGATAATGAGCAAAGAGATGGCATCTAGAATGGCTAGCTTGCCATTGATCGAATTGTCAAAAGGGGCGCAACCTGCAATTCGCGATTACAATACTATATTTTGAGTGTTTCACTCTAGATTTCATTCGAACTTTTTCCGAATTATACAAAATATATTTTATGAAAATAATATCTAACATTAATTTGCTGAAAAATGCGGCATTTCACGACACGACTTCCTCCAAAAATAGACTCTTAACAAATGTACCAACCATATTCATCACCAACACAAACCACCACTTTGAAAGAGGCTTTTTCACTTTATTTCAACAGCATCATACATCTTATATGGCACTTCTGCCCAAATACCCCAGAGAGGGTTAACAGCAATTGGTCCATATCCAAATTGGGTATGATGTTAACTTAAAACTACTTACTTAAATTTCAAATTTTTCAGGTAACATGAACCAACAGATGAGGATACTTCAATCAATCTCAATCCGAATAAAGTGTTTGCCTTCCAGAGAAGGGAATATAGTTGTTTTAAGAAAAACAACTATAGTAAAAAACCTAGGTAAGTATTAACAAAACAAAAACGAAAGGAAACGGAAACGGATAAAAAAACCCCATATATAATGCCATTACTTGCTTCAATAAGTTACCAAATGTAGTCAAAAGAATCAGAAGTGATAAGATATTCCATGAATGTATTAAAAATTTCTTTAGTGAAATGCTATTATAGTTATCAAGATTTTACTCACATAACACGAAAATACGGTGATGCTTTGTCGTCTGTATCCAAGCCCAGTTGTTAATATTGTTTAAGCTCAGGAAATCGCCGAGCATAAACAATAGGAAAACAAAGCCAAAAATATCATTCTTGTAAACGAGAAAAGTCGTAGAAGAAAAGGGCTATTTTAAGGAACAGAGGAAAAAAAATATCACCGCCGGGAATATTACCAACGTGAAGCTTAGGTAATATACAAGTGACACGTGGTATTCAATTTTTGTATTAGGGTTAACAAGGGGAAATCGGGATGTTATAAGCCGCTTGCTTATAAACTTGAAAAATCACTTTCTGAGTCAGTCAGATAACCGTGTTCAGGAAGAAACAGTTTTTCTTAGCTCTCAAGAGTAGTTCATTGTATTTCCTAAATTGCCGGAAAATTACTGTTCATTTGGCCAGTTATATTTACCGTGAAGGTAAATATCATTTTGATACTATTTGATAAATAGATTATATATTTATATATATATATATATATATATATATATATATATATATATATATTATATTTTATATATATCGGTATATGTATTACCCCATTTAAATGTGCCAGACCGTTTTTTTTAAACAAAAATATTTGTATTACGAAAATTGTTGTGCCAAAATCTTATTGAATATACCAGTTAATTTAATACCTATTACACACTGTGTTTACATTGAAAAAAACCCCTTTCTATTTCCTATAAAGTATTGAAGTTACGCATTTAGTCAAGTTGTAGAAAAAGAAATTGGTAAAGAAAAAAACAAACAAAGACATTTCTGTCTGTCTGTCTCTTTGGGGAGACATAAAAGCAATCGGCGTTCAGTATCCAAAATTTGTACTTAAAGCCTACAGTATTTTGTAAAGATTCAGAAAGTGTCAATATACCAGACCCCTGGACGTTCCGTATCTCCATCTGTAGCTACCCTAGTGCGTGGAGAAAACCACTATAAAATCTGGCGCCCGAAATTTGAAATAGAGAAAGGAAAATATTTCCTGCCTAAAATTC
The DNA here is from genome assembly GCA_018342105.1 of Gonioctena quinquepunctata. NCBI lineage: Eukaryota > Metazoa > Arthropoda > Insecta > Coleoptera > Chrysomelidae > Gonioctena > Gonioctena quinquepunctata. The sequence continues at coordinate 86,132 of JAFIRS010003831.1, read as the reverse complement.
TGGCGTCATAAGTAACGTAGTTTTCTAGGAGTTTGAGGGTTATTAAAACAAACCCTAGGAAAACACGTCACAGTACAATGGAGTCGAGTTACGAATGGCATACGGCTGTGGCGATACAGTGACAGGTATGAATACCAAGTGTTGGCTCCAGATGAGCCGAAGCATTTTGGTCACCTAAGGCCCGATGTGCTTGACATCGCCCTGGCCAGAAACATCACCTGGAATTTGGATATTCACATCCTCGCCGAGTTGGGTTCCGATCACAACCCGGTGATTTCATCATAAGGGGGTGATCCACCGCCCCAAACAGATCGACTATGTACAAAAGTGGATTGGGAGAGATTCAGTTCACTGAGAGGATGGATTATCCACTTGAGTTGGATGAGGCCGTAGCGCGTTACGAACTAACCGTTAAAAATGCTTTGAAGGATTCCTCCCGTAGGGAACCGGCTCCAAGATTCCACAACTAATTTCCCCTGAGGATTAAGAACCTTATTCGCGAAAGATATCGAGCAAAAAAAGCACACCAAAGGAGTATGTTCCCTGCAGACAGAATCCGAGCTAATGAATTGAATAGGGATGGTAGAAATAATATAATTTGTTGCAGATCGATAACTCGTTATTTGGAGAGAATTGAAATGTACTGTATTATCTCAATTATTTTGTACAGTTAGAGCAGATACGAACAGCATTACCACTCACTTCAATAATCCTGTAGACACTGGCGAATAAAATCAATCGGGTGTGAGAGCTGTCTGGTAACCATGGGAATCCAGAACCATCCAAACATTGAGGAATTTTTCAATCACATAAATCAAAGTATGAAACGCATAGGAAATGGAGCACAACAGTAATTCAGACACTAGCGAAAACGAAGATCTCAACTACGGGTCAAATGTACGTCGGACAATCGCTGGAGCCCGAATTATTCACTAAATTTTCACGTTGTAATATGTTTTGTTCGCAATCGTCCTGTTGATATGTATCTATGGTTTTTTGTTATTGTACAATAGGTGACTTCTTATTGGCTACTGACCCTTTTTCAGTTGTAATGTTGTATTACACCGCGATCATTCATGAATCAATACTAATAATGTTAAATCAGAATCTTTCTGCAACATTCTGCCCCATTTTAAAAAATATTCTAAAGAACAAATACAAGCGCAAACATTAATAATAGATATCAAGCACAAAAGATGAACAAAAAAAAATATAGATCTGTACGGGCTTTTTTTACGAAATACAAAGATTCAAACGCAACAGTTATTTTTTAACATATCAATTAACTAGGTAGGGGACACAACTTCACTATAGGCCTCCTGAATTGTCCTGATAAAGTCTTCACAGTAGCCACTAGTGAAACATTATCGTCTCCAGGACGTAAAGCAATGATGCGACCCATATTCCATTTACAAGGTGGTAAATTATCATCTTTTATTAGGACAAGAGATCCAAGTTCGGGAGTGATAGAAGAATCGAGCCATTTACCACGTTGTTGTGAGGTTTGCAAATATTTTAAAACATTTTGAAAAATCCAACTGAATACGTTGAATTAATTCTAACGTGGATAACCTAGTTAAAGCTATTGGAGTATAATCAGGAACCGGCAAAGTTCCGACTGGTTCTAAGGTAAGAAAATGCGATGGCGTTAAGGCGTTTATGTCTTCGATATCAGATGAAAAAGGAGTCAATGGTCGGGAATTCAAGATCGATTCAACTAATATCAAAACCGTATAAAATTCTTCATAAGTCATAATTTGTTCACCAATTACTTTAGCCAAATGACGTTTGACCGATTTTATACCGGTATAGGGGAGTCCATTGAAGTGTGGACCAGAAGGGGGTGAAAATTTAAAAGTAATCATTTCTTGATTCGCTGCGGTTTGCATTAGTTTGAGCTCTCTAGAAGCTCCTACAAAATTAATAGCATTGTAACAGTAGAACTGGGACACCTTTCCACGACGAGCAATAAATCGTTGCAAAGCTGCCAAAAACGTTGCTGACGACAAATCACTAGCCTATTCCAAATGTACCGCTTTCGTAGTAAAGCAAACAAATAAGCACAAATACGCTTTACTGGTTCGCACTCCTCTATGATGGCTGGGAGTGACTGAGAAAGGTCTCACAAAATCAACCCCGGACTGAGCGAACGGCTTTATTTCCGACAGTCGAGACATCGGTAACGAAGCCATAGGTGGTTGAAAAGGTTTAGGATTCCGTATACATTTGGACAAAATGGAATTGATTGCTCGTTTTGGAGATAGGATCCAAAATGTTTGAGAAATTAAAAACTGAGTAGAACGAAAAGCACACTGAAAATATTTAATGTTTTAAAATTCAATAAGGAGCGTAGTAAGACGACTTTGGTAGTAAGACGACTTTGTCTCGTTAAAAACATAGGGTGTTTCGCGTTATAAGACAACTTCGAATGCTTCAATCGACCACCTACGCGTAATATACCTTGATCATGTAGAAAAACAGCCATTTTAAAAAAAACAGTAAGATTAGTTCTTGGCAAAATGGACTTGTTGGTGAATTTTACAAGCAATAAAAGAGCGTTAAGGAACTCGACATCTTGTAACGGTCCCGAAATATTGAAATGTAAGCACAAATTCTTTGAATTATGACGAACAAGGAAAGATGTATTTAGTAAATTTTCAATAAAATTTTCCATTGGGACAATTGATACAGGAACGAGTTTCCTCTCTTCTTCAATTGGATAATCAACATTAGGCTTAATAAACGACACGTTTAAAACTGATTCGCTTAGAAAGGGCGGTCCTTCAAACCAACATTCATTAGTAACAAGGGTTGAAGGAGACGAACTCCTGGAGGCTATATCTGCGGGATTATTTTTTGACGAAACATAGTGCCACAAAACGAAGGGAACGTGGTTTTGAACATATGCTACTCGATTAGCAACGAAAGTCTTCCAACGGTGGGCCGAACCCTTTATCCAGTGTAATGCGATTTGCGAAATTCAATTTTTCCACTAACACTTTTCAAAATAAACATCAACAGTTTAGCAAATAACACCATAGCACACAATTCGAAGCGGGCAATTGTAAATTTTCGAGAAGGGAGGCCACTTTCGACTTGGCACATACAAAATTAACGTGAATTTTAGTTTCGAAACCAGTGCGGACATATATGACACACGCGTAACCCTTTTCACTTGAATCACAAAACCCATGTAACTCATAATTATTTGAATCCATAGGGATCATTAAACGAGGAATATTGATATTTCGATAATAAATGGAGTTCTGACAAAAAGTGTTGCCAAATTAATACAATTTCAGTAGACGGGCACTCATCCCATCCTATGCCAGCGATCCATAATCTTTGAATCAGATGTTTAGTAAAAAAAGTTATTGGAGAAATGAATCCTAAGGGATCGTATATTCTCGCCAGCTCAGATAACATGACTCTTTTAGTACACGTTGTTGTATCTCGCACATTAAACTAAAACTGTCAAGCGTAGGATTCCATTTTAGACCTAACACTTTTAAAGAAGGCTCATTCGACACTGAATGAAAATCAAGCAGTTTTTTCGATAAATACGATTTGGGAAGATCAGAAATGAGAGACGGTTCGTTACTAGACCATTTTCTTAGTTAAAATCCACCCTTGCGTATTAAAGCGATGAGTTGATTTCGAATCTTATAAGCCTCTTTAGCAGTTGACACACTGAAACTGAAAACAAAATCATCAATGTAAGAAAAATTGCGTATAATCTCAGTGGCTAAAGGATATTTTTTCCCCTTCTCAATGCATAACTGAAGGACACATTTCAACGCTAAAAACGGAGATGAAGTGAGACCATATGGAAGCGTTAATAAACGATATTCTCTTACTTCTGCATCACGCGAAAATCTCCAAAAAATTTGTTGATAATCCCTTTGCGTTGGGTTTACCCAGATTATGCGATACATTTTAGCTACGTCTGAACACAACACGTACGAAAATAATCGGAAATTTAACAAAGTATGGCATATATCATGTTATGATTTAGATCCGGACATTAAACAATCATTTAAAGACTTTTGATGAGCAATTTCAACGGATGCGTTAAAAACTCTAAGTTGAAAAACAATGGTGAATTGAATAATAATAATGATCCGATAATTCAACGTAATTTACTTGTTCCATATGTTTCATGCTTATAAAATGCTTTCATAAAATCCGAATATTGTGCATACATTTCAGGTTGCCTCAATAAGCGGCGTTCTAACGAGTGAAAGCGAGACAAAGCATAATCACGCATATCTGGAAAAGACGGGTGTGGGATATTATCTCGAAATGGTAAATCAACCTTGAATTTGCCGACTGATCCCTTGTATATGTGTATGTGGGTTAGGACATTCGGTTTGTGGTACGCTTTCCAATTTCCAAAATTATTTGAAGGTATAAATAGCTTCTAGCGAGCTTTCCTCGGATTGAGTGCAAACAAGTGACGAAATGTATGTGTAAGCGGGGGCCTCTATTTTTCCCATCAAAATATATCGCAATTGGGATATTTGTAAATCCCGCAATGGAAGCATTCAAGAGTATTTCAGCAAATATATCAGCTCCTAATGAAACATCGATATTAACAGGCTTATAATAATTAGGATCGGCAAGATTTAAACTCTGAATATGGCCCCATTCATGGGTAGATAACGAATCAGCGGGTAAAAGATCACACATTTTTTCTAAAATTACGGCTTCTGTAAACATAAGCGGGTAGTCTTGTCTCAAAGGTTTGAATTCAAGTGGAACCAATCCATCATTAGTTTGAGATCGCATCGAACATATTCCTTTAATTTCTACAGACATATCGGACTTGCGTAGGCCTAGTTTCTATACAGCTCTCTGGGTTATGAATGATATCATACTCCCGGAATCCAATAAACATCGGAAAAATTGATAGTGTCCGTGATTATCACAGATATCGATCCAAGCGGCAAAAATTGAATCATTAGAGGAATTATTTGAGTTAGTAGCGGCGCTAACGTTAGAAGACGTCACATTACGTCCTGCTCCAACATCTTCGGATCCGTTGATGTGGGTTTTGAACACAAAAGCGTGTGATGACAGCTAGATTGGCAATTTACACATTTATAATTAGAACGGCAAGATTCCAGATCATGTACACTACATAGGCAATTGAAACATGAGCGGCGCGATTTACAAAATTGATAACGTTCATTTGACGTTTTAGCTGTGAATGCGGGACAATAATACAATAGACAAAATCGTGCCGGCGATCAAACAAGCGGTTTATTAACCAATAAGGTGGTAGTACTAGGCGTTCCGGACTGAAATTTGTGAATGGTAGTACGGGGATTGCGATTATTTGCGTTATGCGGATGCAAAGTGGCCAAAACCCTGCATTCATCGTTCAAAAACTTTTTCACTTCTTCATAAGTTGGCATGTCACTAGATCGGTGTTCCATTTTGAACCGAGTAATGGTCACATTGTCCAATTTTTTCAGCATCATCATTGTTAAAATAAAGTCCTATTGATCAACAGAATAATTCATCAACTGCAGAGCAGCGAGATTTTCAGAAAACACATCTAATAAATTACGTGAACCCGATAAATTATCCCTATTTGATTTAGGAACCGATTCAATAGCGGTCCAATGAGCTTGCGAATGTAAACGCTTATTGGAATAAATAGTTATCTGACGACAGCGGTAATGTTCGAACGAGCGACGCGGGCGGACCTTTCAACGATTCTATTGAATGATTACATTTCTCGATATTGCTCAACGCGTAATTGTTGTGAACCATTGCATTAAATTGGCCCAAAAAAGTTACGAACATTTTATAATCGCCATCAAATTTACCCAATTAGGTTATTAGCGGAATTGGAAGTTGAGCCCATCATGGTGCTATTAACGTTTTCAAATAATTCATTATACGTGGCTTTAATTGAATAATATTGATAAATAGACTCTCGGCGAACGATTGTTTCAGATTCCAAATCTACTTCAGCATTACTTCCCATTAACAGTTTGACAATAGTTAAATGATACTTCATAAATTCATCGTATAATTCTTGAATGTCAGCTTATCTTATTTTAAACAATGGTCTTAACGAATGTTTGTTTGTGGCTCTATCCGCTAATGAAACACGCGCATTCTTATCTGAAATGCATATTCCACGGTAATGTTTGTTTTGATTAAGTTTATCCATGATCCCAACAAAATTGAATTCAAATCTACCTAAAATTGACAACGTCAAAATGACACAATTAAAAATTATATTTTCCTTTCTTTTAATTAAAAATTATATTTTCTAGTGGAAATTGAAAAATACCGAGATATTCAATCCCGGCTAGGAGGACCAACGTTGCAGATCGATAACTCGTTATTTGGAGAGAATTAGAATTGACTGTATTATCTCAATTATTTTGTACAGTTAAAGTAAATACGAACAGCATTACCACTTACTTGAATAGTCCTGTAGACACTGGCGAATAGAATTAATTGGGTATGAGAGCCGTCTGGTAACCATGGGAATCCAGCACCATCCAAACGTTGAGGAATTGTTCAATTGCAGAAATCAAAGTATGAAACGCATAGGAAATGGCACACAACAGTAATTCAGACACTAGGGGAAAGAAAGATCTCAACTGCGGGATGAATGTACGTTGGACAATCGTTGGAGCCCGAATTATTCACAAAATTTTTACGTTGTACTATGTTTCGTTCGCGATTGTCTTGTTTATATGTATCTATGGTTTTTTGTTATTGTCCAATAGGTGACTTCTTGATGGCCACAATCCCTTTTTCAGTTGTAATGTTGTATTACACCGCGATCGTTCATGAATGAATAAATAATAATGATAAATCAGAATCTTTCTGCAACATAACTGAATTCAAGAATGAGAGATTTGGCAACACCCTCCAAAATTTGGAAAACTCTGGTTAACTTTGGAAAATCAATCAAAATTTAAAAACGAAAAAGTCTGATTTCACCCCTATTCATGGTGAGGCCGGTATGTGCTACGACTCTGAGTCCAAAGCTCAAGCTTTTGCAGATTCGATGGAAACGCAATTTAGATTGAACGAGCATCCAGTCGATGATCCAGCTCGGGAACTTTCGCTGGAAGATCGGGTTCGTCGCACTCTTAGAGAACTCAATCATGATGTCATCCGTCCAGCTTCGATGGATGAACTTGAGGCGCATATTAAAGGATTAAATCCTGAAAAAGCATCTGGTTATGTCGGTATTACTAATCGTATGATTATGAATTTCCCGGATAACCAGGTGCAGTAACTTTTGAACATTAACAATTCACTGCTTCTTGAAAGATTCTCTCGAAGGTGGAAACATGCCATTGTGGTTATGATTTCAAAAGAGGGACAAAACCCGACGTTTCCGCAAAATTATCGACCGATTAGTCTTCTTTGCATTCCAGCTAAGTTGGCTGAGAAAACCGTTCTGGAAAGGCTTGACGAAGAAGTGGAGGAAAGAGATGTCCTATCAAATGAGCAGTTTGGCTTTCGACGCGCTCACTCCACCGAGCTTCAGGTTCTGAGGCGGGAGGCATCAAATTGCTGAATACTAACAATAGTGCTCACGTCATTCTGCTCGATATCAGTAAAGCGTTTGATCGAGTTTGGCATGAGGGACTTCAAACTGATTGACTTTCACCTGCCTTTGAGCCTGGTAAAGTGGATCAAATCGTTTCTCATTGGTAAGATCTTTCAGATCAAGGTCGAAAATTCTCTCTCGGATTCGAGAAAGATTGAGGATCGCGTTCCTCAGGGGGCAGTGTTGTCTCCCTTATTATACGCTCTTTACACGTCTGATATTCCCTGAAGTGAACATGTGAAGATTTCCTTCTTTGCTGACGATACGGCTTTGCTTTTCTCTTCAGCCAATCATTCGATGGGTGTTGTTCATTTGCAGAATGCATTGAATGACCTCCAGCAGTGGTACCTGGAATGAAAAATAAAGCTGAATCCTGAAAAAACGCAGGCGATATCGATGTGTCGGAAAGAAACAACACGGAGAGAGGAGTGTCTATCTCTGGAAGGGAGATAGAATGGTCAGAGCAGCTCAAGTACCTGGGAGTTACGGTGGATCGCCGGCTCACCTGGAGACCACAGGTCAAAATTGTCAAGAAGAAAATTGCTGAGAAAATATGCTCGTGATATCCCCTGATGAACAAAAAAGGCGAACTTTCTCTCAAGGACAAAGGCATGATTTATAAAATGATATTCAGGCCTGTCATTTTGTATGCCTCAGTGGCCTGGGGCCAAACCTGCAGAACCAGTATTCGTGTCCCTGAACGGGCCCAAATGAAGGTTCTGTGGGTAATAACGAACGCTCCGTGGTACGTGCGGAACGATCGGATCCTCGTAGACTTTAATCTGCCTTCCATCAGAAGTATCATTAGAGATCGAAATCAGAAACTATTTGATTGCGCAGTAACCCACGAGAACCTCCTCGTTAGGGAAGCCCTGATTACAACATAGATGATTCCTCTCACTTTAAACGTCCCAGGCGCTCTCTGAAGTGATGTGCTACTTACCAATCCATACTGGGTAGTGGAAGCTCCATCCTCTATAAAAAACGTTATTTTTCAAAATTTTGATATAAAAATTCCTTTCTCGACCATTTTTGAGAAACACTATCATGGCAAGGCTAGAGACTGGTCTCTAGTCCTTGTTCAGTCAAAATTCGTGAATGACTGTTGCCCCCTTATTTGAATCCAAAGAGTAAGAGCCTTCAGGCTACACTCGTCTTCAGAAATAGTGATAGAAGACCCCGACACATTACAGTTTTCAAATTCTGCATTCAATAACCTCGACTGCTCAACTCATAGATTCATTATTTGATCATTTACCACATCTTTTTGATTGTATAATGAATGCAAATATTACATGAAATCTATTGATCATTAAGAATGCACCAATCACATGTTTCACAATATGAATGCATATTGAATATTGAGAACATACATAGTACGGAATACTATCATTTTTAGAAGGGGACAATAAAAACCTTTATGACCGATCGGGCCAACAATGAGATATTGAATCATTGGGGGGTAATGGGGAAATTCCTAAAAAACACTGTCATAATGCCACGTACGTACTTTTTCCCAATTCAATTGATACATGAAACTTAAAAATTGCTGAAAGAACTCAGATTTTCATCCAAAAAACGGAATGATGTAGAATAGGCATTTTTTATAATTGATATGATGCGCAAAGACCAAATTGCCCAAAAAATATATTTCGAAAGCCCAACTTAATGCTACCCAACTGAAACACTGAAATACCCCATCTATCATAATGTTGGAATGGACTTTTTTCAATTTGATTGATCTTATACACAGGCAAAATGGCCAAATTACGTATATATTTCATTCCGAATGCTCAACTTATTGATACCTAACTGTTTAAATAAAAAAAAACTAGTGGTTTGGAATATACAGACCAAATTGACAAAATTACTTCGTGTTCTTGTTGTCTAACTACTTCACTGTGTCATGAACGTATTTGTCCCCCTTTGTTAACTTAAGGGTATTGAAAGCTCTACACCATCTTCCACAATTATATTAGCAAAATGGCCACTTTGGTTTTATTCGGTTTTGTTTCTTTGCCCGATGCCAGCAAGTACAGTTGTGTGCATAAAAAAGTCGTACAGCAGTTATAGGCTATTGTGAGTCAGGCTCGTCAATCTTAATTAAACTTCTTATCGACTTTGACAAGCCTTTGACAAGTCTTTGACAACTAGTGTCGAAATTGAAACTATTTTTGTCAAATGTGTAAGTGTACTACTTTTTTATGAAATCTGGAACATCATAGGCAGGTTTACACCATACAAACCTTGTACGACTTTTTTATGCACACAACGGTACATTTCAAAGCTTTGTTTGAACCCTTTGAAATTTTCCGCCACATTATCCCTGAAAGACCGTTTTTCTGGAAGTCTGTTTTCTATCTTCCATGTTTTCTTAAATTTCAGGTTTTCTTTACGACTCCGCCAAGTTTTATTACTGTTTTATTCAAAATAATTACAATATCTGTGTGACAAGTCAAGTCTGTTTGAGAATCTGTGCCAACTCAGACCATCTCGTCAAATACAGATAGGAGCAGTACCAAATATGAAACATATACAACACCATCGATATGTCATTGGTTGACTCCTCTTACAAACTGTTTTATGGTAGAAGTTTAGCGTGATCACACATTATTGAAAGTAGTTGCCCCTTGTGTCCGAGGACTGGGACTTCTCCTCCATGTTGGTACTCTTCCCGGAGAGCCCTTGCTTTTTCCGTGATGCCGTTGAGATACTATTCGTGTTCAAGGTACGCCAGGTTGGGTGAGCAGCCCATCATGTACCCAGCTTCGTGTAGAGAATTCTTGTACCTGAAGTGCATTCATTTATCTATAAAAAGTTGAGCAAAATGATGGGGTGATAAGTTTTTTAATCGATCGATTATTACGAAAAATGTCCACCCGGTATATAAAAAAGTTTCAAAAAAATCTACCACGTACCGCAAAATATCAAAGTGTCTGCCTCGTTTACGAAAAAGTTTTGAAAATTCCTTCTAATTTCACCTGAAAAAATTGAAGTGTACACCTGGCATGCAAAAAATATGTAAAAAAATAAAGTGTTTCCCCCTATAAGAAAATCCGAAAAAAACTAATGTTCAACCCGAATACGAAAAATTCAACACGATTTCACCCGAAGAACGTCTTGTATGAACCGCAACATATAACCGATGAAAGTAAATCGCGAATATGAATATGGAAAAATACTTAATTTTTTTCACTCTGGGGACGTACTAAAACACAGAGATGTTTCTCGTTTGAAGACTGACGCATAAATGTCGCTGTGAGATTGGAACGTTCGGTTCCTTAAAATGGATATAGTTAATTTCCGAGAACTTTCCGTGTCGTAGTATGGTGGTTTTTACGTTGAATTATTTCATGATATTAATCGTATCTTGCATTGGAGACTTGAGCGATACAGATTTTTTTTTTCATTTGGAAATATATATTTAGGTTCAAAAAGCTGATGAAGGGAGTTTTCCTGCAATTTGCGTAGTCACCGTATTTTTTCTCGAAAAGTCTGACTGTTGTACACTACATTTTTTTTCTATAAGACGTTCAGGCTCCATTAGACTGCAAAAATACCCCCGACGGCACCCCAATAGCAGATATTTTAAAATTCTCAACCTACGGTGGCAATATTTTTTTCTGTATATGATTGGGCCCCAAGAGACATTTTGAAATTATCAACCTACGTCAACCATATTTTTTATATATAGTTGAGACCCAAAACGGCCCCCACAACAGCCTAAGACATCTCATACCTCAGTCTTCGGAGACCGCTAACCTCTCCAGGCGGGGCCTCGAGCGGATATTCCACTTTTCGCTCAACGTAGAGCGGCCATTTTTTTCTATGTATGATTGGGCCCCATTATGGTCCCCACAATATATTCAAACATCTTAGACCTCAGTGGCAGATCCCAGAGACGCCTAATATCCCAGGCGGGCCCCCGAAACAGACATTCTGAAATTCTCAACATAAGGCGAACATATTTTTTTTTCTATATACGGTTGGGCTCCAATACGGCCCCCATGACGTCCCCAAGCATCTCAGAGTCTGAGGTGGATGCTGCCTCAGACTCTGATGAGATGAGAAGATCCTCAAAACCCGGAACCGCCATATCCCTATTACTCATCACCAGTGTGCAAAAATTACTTTGAAATCTTTAAAATCAAACACGAATAGTTCGTAATTCAAACCAGTAATGGATGAAGAAGAAATAAACCTTGTGAAATATGTTCTTAAGCAAAATACGTATTTGATTCAGTTGGTGAAAAACACTGCCGTAGAGTGTTTTTCACCAAACAAACCCATCAACACACATAATACATTATGATCCTGGATTAGCTGAGGAAATCAAACATAATGACTATAGCTATTATGTGAGAACAACGTTCAGGACAATCAATTCATTGAGATCAATACTGACATTCATGTGGTGAAGTAAGGAAAAACATCAAGTACATACAAATCATGTAAATATACCTTACATCTAAAGGCGACCTTACAATAGAGTTCAATAATAGGTATAAAATTAATCAATAATATATTGTATAATATCACGGAATGACATACAATTCCTACAAGTATGAACTTTGCAGCTCGAATCGCAGGGGAGTGCTGCAAATTATACGAGTAGGACATGGTCATTCTGGGCGAGTTTTACACTATACTTTTTACTACTGTTGAAATATACAACAAAACTACAAAGTTTACGCATGTAAAATGTACTTTTATTAATTATTTGAAAAAATTAACGCACTTGGTAAATTTGATGGAGTAATTGTAAAACGTACCTTCTCATTTGCTATTACCAATATTCAATGTAGCATTGGTATAATTATCAAAAATTAAAACAACTTTTGGGGAACGGAGGTTAACCAATTTGATCTTCATGGGAGGAAACATTGGGTGTTCTTTTTTCAGGTAATAATACAACTTCTTATTCCCTATTTCTTGTATATCAGTTCATTTATGGAGCCCCCCAATGATTCAATATTTCTATCCACTCCACTTAGTAGTGGAGTAATATGGACTACTTCTACCATTTGCCTGGACCTGGACCGCCCCGACAAAAGATACTCGGTATGTGCTTGGTAGTAGTTTAGCATGATCACCCATTATTAAAGGTAGTTGCCCGTTGTGTCCGTAAACTGGGACTTCTCCTTCAGGTTGGGAGTTCCCTTGCTTCTTCCTTGATGCCATTGAAATAATATTCGTATTAAAGGTACCCCAGGTTGGGTGAGCAGCCATTCAACGTGCCCAGCTTCGTGTGGAGAATTCTTTGACCTGAAGTGCATTCATTGATCTACAAAAAGATGAGCAAAATGATCGAGTGATGAGTTTTTTAGTCGATCGATTGATAGAATACGTTTGTTCGATGTTGGCAATAAATCAGAAATTGTCATTTTTTCATTCTCTATATCAATCTACTCAATTATATCCAGTGTTAGGTTTCTGTTTGGATTTTTTTTTCCTATAATTGTTATTGTTCACATTTAACAAGTCCGTCTCTGTACTAAGCATGCCTGTGTTGTGCGGTATTTTTTGACAGATGATTTATGGCCTTATTATGAGAAAGTAAATAAACGGAAAACTTTTGAATCTCTTAAATAAACTACACCTGCCATTGCAGTACGCCATAAAATTAGCAAATCCACTTGCTTAAAAATCGATAAAATCTATGCCAATATTTGTCGAATATTGTCGTGTTATGAATACCAAAAAAATTGTCGTGCTTTTGTTTTTTTTTATAGGGAACCTGATATCAAGTTACTGCCACATGAAATTGACGAATATAACCAATATTTGTCGAATAATTGTCGTAAATGTGTCGTGAATACAAAAAAATTTGTCGTGCTTTCAGTTTTTTTCATAGGGTGACTGTGCTAACTTCATACCAACTTTGTTAAATTACCAAAAACATGATTGTCGTGCAGTTTTAAAATTTCCTGAAGCAAAAGTGTTTGTCATTCAACAATTGTTAGATGCGTTTTTGACTGTAAAAAAAAATAAATGTTTTTTCACAGCCATTTTTCTGCTTAAAAAAATTCAAAATTTGTAAGACAATTATATTTTGGTCATTTGACAATTGTTAAGTTTTTTGTTTTAAAAAAAACTGTCATTAAGTGCATTGCTGAAATATCATAAAATAGCTTATATGTTTTATATAATATGTATATACAGGGTGATTCAAAAGTTCTTTGACAAACTTCAGGAGGTGATTCCTCACAATATTCTAATATGAATTATCCAAATAAATATATGTCCGGAAACGCTTCGTTTCCAAGATACAGGGTGTTAAAGTTTTATTTTTATTTTCGTTTTTTAAATAACTTTCGAAATACTGACCTTAATCGAACAAAAATTGGTATTGACAGGTTTTTTGAGGTGTCAAATTCGAACCTGATGTTATTATTGCTCTCACTCGTAGGGGGCGCCACCTAAACGTCTTTTTCTTTTTTGAAGATCTATAACTTTTTTGAGGGTACTTCTAGCACATTTTTCAGTGAAAAAAACAATTCCTCTATCATATCTACGTAAAAAAGCCACCTTTGTTACAAGTCCCTCTAAGCAACCGTTTTCAAGATATTTGGACTTGAAAATTTCAAGTCGATTATTTGATAATCGATGCATGTTGAAGTTATTACCATTATTTTTCACAAGCATGCTTAGGAAATGAATTTGACGTTTAAGTAAGTAGGTTTGGTAATTACATATTATGTGACAGTTAAACGTTTTGTTGAAGTTTCTGTAAGTTTTAAAACACTAATTTTGATAAAATGGATTATTTAAACAATAATGCATTTCGTTTATGGCCTTGCGGATGGCAATGCACGCGAAGCAAGACGTATTTACCAGGAGCGATTTCCTAATCGAGTACTGCCTTCAGCTCCAACATTTACCAGTCTCCACCGTCGTTTGGCTGAAACAGGTAGCTATGAAAGGGCTGCTGATATTATTGGAAGGCCACGAGCAGTCCCATCCCCAGAATTGGAAGAAGCTGTTTTGAACGCTCTCGAGAAGAACCCAGAAACAAGTACAAGAATAATTGCTGAACCTCTCAATTCTACTCAGTCTACAGTTTGGAGAATTATCCACGATCAACAATTTTATCCATACCATATTCAAAGGGTACAAGCTCTTTTGCCACGAGACTTTCCCCAACGCATTACTATGTGTCAGTGGTTTTCGAGAAAATTGGCTGGAAATCCTCAATTTTCAAGATATGTACTCTTCACGGACGAGTCAAACTTCTCCCGAAATGCTATCACAAACTTTCATAACAACCATGTTTGGGCTCTGGAAAATCCGCACGCAGTTAGTGAAAGACATTATCAGTATCAATTTTCTGTGAATGTATGGGCGGCAATTATTCGTATCCGCATATGGTTTATGCATGATGGAGCTCCGGCCCATTTTAGCGTTGTAGCCAGGGAATTCCTTAACACTGTCTATCCAAATCGATGGTTCGGTAGGGGTGTAGAATAACCTAACCAGGCGTGGGCACCAAGGTCCCCAGATCTACGCCCGCTGGATTTTTATTTTTGGGGACATTTGAAGTCACCAGTTTATAAAACTCCAGTAGCGAACGAGGAAGACCTAAGAAACCGAATAGTAGACGCCTGTGAAACAATAAGAAAGAAAAGCAGAAGCGTAGTGTATTCGTAAAACGCGTCCATCTCTAATTTTCATCGCCCCGATCTAAGTCCAACGGTTCACCATGATAGGGCTTCAGACTTTCCAGATGAGCAAACTTCATCTGAGTCCTAGGGCTACGTTGGATTCTGTAAATCACGTCGTTGATCCCCTTCTTCACCTTGTATGGTCCTTCCCAAAACGATTTTAGTTTAGAAGATACACCTTTCTTTCTACGTAGATTGTACAGCTCAACCTGGTCAATTACTCGGAATCCTCCTGAATAACGAGCTGTCATCCTATCACTTGCCAGTATCAACCTGCTGTTCCTCAGTTTGTCTGCATAGTGATGTACCTCAACTTCTTGGTTGTTTGGTGATCCAGACATCAAGTCACAGTGTAATCGAAGTTCCCTTCCGGAGATAATGCTAGGCGAGGTAAGCTTGGTTGAATAGTGGGCGGCTCTGTATGGAATAGTGAAAGGTGTCTGTCCCAGGCCTTATTTGTTTGTTTGTTTTTCCACAACCTTGGAAAAGTGTTCTTCCATAGTTTGCTTGAATATTTGAACCATGCCATCCCACTGAGGGTGGACTGCAGTAGTTCTGGTCATACTGATACTCATCAGCTCCAACTTCGACTCGACAGAATGGAACTAAAACGGTTCCCTGAAGAATACCTCATTCCAGGTCAAATAGTTTTCGAATAACTTCAAATTGTTGTATTTTATACCGATATTATTACGAATCTGGGGGTTCGTGTCAATTTAAATACTAATCTAATTTCTTATCCGTTTATTTACACTTCACACGACACTGTATCGGAATCACTCCGTTTTCTGTTCTGTCCGACTTTTCACTTTCCGCAACAACTAATTCGTTAGTGATGCTGCATGCTTTTATAAAAGTTATTAGCCCTAGAAAATTACTAACGGTAGTTCGTTGTCCTTTTTCGAGATCGCTAGATTTGTCCTATTTATACCAGACAAATTTATTGGAATCATGCTTCAGGAGACAAGCGCCACAGCACATGCATGGTGTAGTGTATTAGTTATCTTAACAATATCTTCCAATTATTTTAAAAGTAGGCCATAAATCCAAAAATATACAAAAATATTCTTTGCCGTTGTTGACAGTATTATAGATTACAGTTGACACGGTTAGTATCGCGTCTAGAGTTGGAAAGTTATTTTTGAAACCATATTGTTTTTTGTTCAGTTTTGCATCAAATATGATTTCAATCTATTTTTCAATAATATTTCAAATATTTTAGACAAAGTTTTTTGAGGATCATGTTACCCCCAGAAACCGTTATGAAATCAACTCGTTAAACAGTTCGTTTAAGAAAATTATTGCTCCCCTTAGCGATATTCCATATAGTAATTTTGTTATCCATCCCAAATGGATAATTGCTATGAAACATTATATACACTTGGTGTCGGAAAAGTTTCATAATGAGGATTTTTTTAAAAGAAACTTTCAATTCAGCTCTACTTCGAAGAGTCAACTTTTCTGAAATATATTTGCGATCATAAAGATATTTTTCAGGTTGTTTTAGTTTTTCTCCAATTCAACTCATCTCCTGATTTCTTATAAAAATTGAAGGGTTTCTTTTAGTAAAGCCGTAATAACAACAAAAGAAAGGAAACAATTAGGAATACAAATTCTCTAGTAATGTTAGAACAAGTAATTTCATCAAATAGCCCAATTCTAGTAAAGCACTAATTTTTCTTTGACTGAGTGACGCAGATGATATAGGATACTCTTATTTGTAAATTAAAATATTTCCAATGAAATGAAGCCTTGTGTCATCTATAAAGTAGTTCATTTCGAAAAATTATCAGTTTTCAAGTCCGAAATGTGGCTAACTGGAAATTTCAAGAAAGTGGAGGGAGCGTTCATCTTAGTTTTTACTATAAAAAGACTCATGGGAATTGAATAACTTGTTACATATTAAAATAATTTATTGATGAAAAGATTACCTTGGCGGATAAAAATATGCATATTGGGGCTCTGTAGCTTAAGAATCATTCACCTGTCGAAGCCTTGTTTCTCGGAGGCTGACATAGAATGTTGAAATTTGGCATAGACTTTTTCAACATCAACAGCTGATGATGATATGACTCCATATATCATTCAAAAACAAAAATGCTATTTTAATACACATATAGATCAAATCGGGAAAAATCAGTGGAATCGCCATATGAACTCTTCTGATTTTTGGAATATTGAAAACTAAAGAAATGACCTCTAGATGATATTTCAATACTCTACTTGATATGAATTTTGAGTGAAATCGGCATAACAACTTGGGCGCGAGGTCGACTCACACACTCCAATTCCATACACACTTTCTAACTCTCCTTATCATTATTATGAGTTAATCAGGGTCTTGTATGTAAGTAGCAGTTTTAATTTTGAAGGAAACCATATTCATTTTGAGTTGTTTAGGATCACTACTTACTCATATGGAATTTTACCTTTACCAAAAGTCAATTTGATAGTTGAAACGTCCACAACTAAGATTCATATGTCTGCTCTGAATATCGTCATTCATAAATAAACTGATGTTTGTAATGTAGACGATCATAATACTCTTTTAAATTGAATAAATCAGGAAAGTCTAGAAGGTTAAATAAATTAGTTTGCTACGATTACTTTCTGCCTAAGCAAATCATTTTTTCATGAATCAATTAGTCAGTAACTTGTGGTATTAATAAATATTTGCCTATCAGAAACAAACATTGAATTGGAAAGTTATTTGCTATCGCTCAACATGGGAAAAATTGTTCATCTTCAGCCATTATCTTTTCATAATTTTGTGTACGATAGTTCTAGGGACATTGCAGAAAATCTTTCAAATAACTGAAGCTGAAAATTAAAAGAAAACAGGACAAACCATAGTTTGTGGTATGGAATCCTTGGTCGCTTTTCTTCTCTTGAAAAAATTAAACTTTGATTTGATATGACATTTACTGTTTGTAATTTTTGAAATATTCATTCTCAATTGACATTTTTCGGAAAATAAAGAAAATACTTTGATATACGTTCTTATCAATTTTATATCCCAATGTATACCTTCATTGACAAATAATTCGAAAACTCCATTGAATTCTAAATTCAATCTGCTGTTCAGGGATTTTTTATTGACTATTCTTCATGCAGCATTAATGTAGAGCTTGTTTTGCTATATTTAGATGTAATTGATTTCGTTTCATGATTCAAATTAGGGATCGATTCATCCTACTCGATTATGTTCGTTATTCAAGAGCTAGACCAGAAATATTAGATTTTGAGAGCCAATGCTGTGTTGAGGGTACCGAGACATGGAAAAAACATCTAGCCAAATATTCTTCAACCTAAAAAAAATATTAACAATTAGAAGGGCCGCCAGCCAGTCGTACATTCCAGCTTCGTAGGTATGTACTTTATTTTCATACATAGTAAAAATTGACGTTTTTGCAGAATCACAATTTTAAAATATATGGGTAGACTTTATCCCGATTTTTCTCTATTTCAGTATTGATCAATTCCATTATGTCATGATTAAATTGAATGAGTATTGTTATCGGTGTGATCAGGGCGATATTGAACCACACTTACGATATTAGACTCTATATTTTATTTTTTGAATAATGAGATATGAGACAAATATTTTTCTGCTATCTCTACCAAATCTCAAATCATTTTTGAAATAGTTGATAATATTAGGTGTTTTTCAGAAAGATATATTCTATGATACTTATACCAGAGAAGAAGCAAAATGACTTGAACAAGTCTTCTTACAAAACATTTCCCATTTATAACCTAATAAGTTGAACTACGTAAATTTCAAAATTTTAAATGAATGTTTGCCAGAATCTCATGTAATCTTTGTGAGATCTTTCAGATTCTATAGGACTAACTGTCTGGGGAATGAGTCAAATAGTTGAAGGTGTTTAATGTGCATACCGTATGACGTATTCGATGAACTCAGGTTTTACATGCACAAGTACTTGTATGCAAAAATATTTTTAGTAATTAATAATTTTTGAGGAGTCGATTATTTTTTTCAGAAAGGAATAATATTTCAAATTCAAATTTAAAATATGCTTTATTGTTATAAGTATATATTATATATATATATATATATATATATATATATAAATATAATTTAGAAAATCATATAAACACATAAAACATATAATGCAAACATATAAATAGATAAAAGGTGCGACCATAGTTGTTGCTTACAGTAATTAAAACGCTACCCAGAATTTATGATCCTACAGTTAAAACATATAAACACATATGAATACATACATATCTATGGATAAGAATGCACACGTAGTTGTTACATAAAATATTCAAAAGGTTCAGAATTTTAAATTTTACCAAGATGATATGAAATTATAAACAAAGTTTTTTTTTCTCATAACTCGTGTGCGAAGTATTCGTCCAGGTTATAAAAGGATTTGGGAGAAGTAGTGCTTTCACCCCACTTCGGAACTTTTGAACACATGAGATATGACACTTGGATTATATATTTTCATTCCGTTGTAAATAATTGAGTTCTCAATCATAGTGGTACGGGGAAGTATTAGTTTGATGAGGCCACTCTGTCGTGTGTTATAGTTAGTCGAGACTAGCTGGGGTGCACTTTTGTTTTTATGAATCAGAGAAGCTGTTTCTAAGATGTACCGTTAATATTCTACTTTTTATGAATAAGTCTCTACAGGAGGTTCTGGAATTTGCCTTACACATATATCTTGAGCCTCGTTTTTGTAAAACAAAACTCCTCTGGAATACTTGGTTGCTGCAGGCTCCCCAGAAAGCTATTCCATATCTTAGGTGGGAATCCAGTAGAGCAAAATAAGCTATTCTAGCTGATGCAACCCCCCAGTTCTGTGGTAATGGTTCTGATAGCAAACCATCCAGCAACTAGTTTTTTACACAATTAAATTCAATTTAGTATCAATAAAAAATCCCAGAAATCTAGTTGATAGTTTGCTTTCTATTTCCTCATTGCCGATGTCCAGGTTTAGGACATTGCAGCGGAAGGACAGGATATTAGTTTTTTTATATTAAGGGAGAGTAGGTTAGATTCACACCAATTTTTAATGACTTCTATATCCTGCATTATGTTAGAGTGTAATATTGTTTCATTCATTTCTAGCCAAAGAATAGTGGTGTCATCAGCAAATAACGTAATTTTACATCTGATGGCTAAACTAGCCATATCGTTAACATAAAGTAGGAGTAGGAGAGAGCAAAGGACGGATTTTTGTGGCCTCCATATTTTATATGAGTGGTCTTCGAGATACTGTTAGCGATCTGAGAGATAGCTATCAAACCACCGGAGTTCGCTCCTTGTGATTCCGTAGTGATGCAACTGGCGCAGCAGTATTCCGAGATTCACGCAACAGCAACAGGATAACTAGCGAGTGTTTCAGAAAGGTAGGGAATTTCCCGCATCTGAATGAGTCGTTTATAAGGGTTACGAGCAGTGATAGTGCCGTATCTGGGAGATTTTGGAGAACCTCTGCTGATGTATCATCGATACCTGATGCGTTTTTCTGTTTGATATTACAAATAATGGATTTCATCTCTGAGATGTTGGTGACTGTGATATGAAACGCCCCATTTGTTCCAACCTGGTGCATGAACTCAAGTGGATCATGAATTGGATCCATATTACTCGTTATGTGCTCGGCCAGAGTGCAATAATGAGAGTAACTGGATTCAATGAGCTTGTAGTGCGTGCGGTTTTCTTACCCCTTAGATCATTCATCACTTTCCATTTTTCTTCCATAGAGTTATCGGAGTTTTCAATTCTAGATCTATAATAGCTTTCTTTGGCCAGTTTCAATATTTTTCGGTAGGTGGACCTGTACTTGGAGTAGTAATCGAGGAACCAGTTTATGTTTGTGATTTTTTTATAGTTTGAAACGATTTTAGATTGTTAGCAGACACTTTAATTCCTAGCGTTAGCCATGGTTTCCTCTTTCTATTATAGATTTTTTGAATTGGAAAGGAGCGTTTGATATTTTCCTGATAAATAGTCTGCCATAATGGAATGTCCTATTATTACTTTTTTGCTTAATGGGTATGGTAATGCAGCCGATTATGGCCTCATGGTCCGATATTCCAGAGGGTGTAACTAACGTTGATACGTTATCGAGGTTACTGCATATGTAGTCAATGAGAGATTCTTTTTTGCGTTACTGGATTCTAGTAAGTTTTGTAATAATTATGTAGTAGTGTTAAATGTGTCGTTATAATCTATATTAAAATCGCTCGCCACTATGATAGAGGACTTCAAAGGTAACTTTGATAAAAGCATTTCCAACTTTTCGAGGAATACATTCCCATTTGATGTATATACATAAAAAAATATATCGAGTTCTTCACTGAAAACTATTGAAAACTTAAATGTCTTCTCTTCTAGAAGTGCATTGTACTTGTCCATTTTTGAAAAGGAATTTTTTTGTAAAAGTGCATCACAAATGAAAATTATTGTACCACCGTGTGTTGTGCCCCTGACCGCGGGAGAGCTTATTCTGGAATACATCGCTACAGGTACAGAGGAGAAGCAAAATGACTTGAACAAGTCTTATTACAAAACATACTATATCCTAATAAGTTGAACTACGTAAATTTCAAAATTTCAAATGAATGTTTGCCAGGATCTCATGTAATCTTTGTGAGATCTTTCAGATTCTATAGGACTAACTGCCTGGGGAATGAGTCAGATAGTTGAAGGTGTTTAATGCGCATACCGTATGACGTATTCGATGAACTCAGGTTTTACATGAAAAAGTACTTGTATTCAAACATATTTTTAGTAATTAATAATTTTTGAGGAGTCGATTATTTTTTTCAGAAAGGAATAATATTTAGTGTGCAGTGGGACACACTACATGCTATTATCGAGGTATAACCATAATAATTTCAAACGCCTCTTTGGTTGCATCCCGGATGGGTATAATCCGAGTAATCGCTCTAATAAATCTGTTTGTTTAAAGTCCATAAATCATTCCTTGGCCCACGCTGATATGAGGCACACGAATAGAAGATCATTTTGTCACTCATCGAAAGTATTTGTAGGTTGATACAAGGTTATCAGTAGCGGACTAGCTCTTCCATATCAAATCTATAAATTGAAAGAAGGGCAAATAAATAATTTTTGTTTATTGTTAACTTGTCAAAAATTCAGTCAACGGTACTCAATTTGTGTTATTGGTAATGGTTGGTGGTGACGAATGCACAACAACCGGTTAGATCTATTGTTCCCCTGCTCATTCTGCTTTCTCAAGTTAACCCTGTTCAAAGCAACACCTTGAGCCGCACAACCCAGAGGAATTTGATCATTTTGAGGAGATCAATATGTGGTAGAGTGTATTCAGTATTAAGACCATATGTTTGGCCTTCCCCCTCTTAATGCATAGTTTTTCTTGAAGGTACCTGAATGTTTAGTCTTATGTTTCATGAACTCGATAATTTGCGAGAATTTCTTTTTCCCCTACTGGGCATTTTGGCAAGGTTACAGTAGTAACAGAATCTACATCTACTGTTTTCATCCGAGCCTAACTTCCTGAGGTGTTCTCTGAGTTTACAGTACCCCGTTAGAGTTCCCGTTATTGAATCTTGCTGAACCTGACTAATGTTTGGATCTCTCTAAGTTTGAAGATGAGGAAGAGATCTTCAACCTGCCGCATTCCTCATCTCTGGAAGTATCTGCTACTGTGTTGTTCCCAGTGCTCATTGATAAAATAAGAGTATTCCAGACCGCAGAATGGTTCTGTCACAATCAGTGGCGTTGATGCCCCCTTTGGAGCCCGCTCCGATGTGCCTTAGCACCTATGGGATTTGTTATATTTGTGTTGGATTGAGAGTTTCCTCCACGAATTGATGGGTATTATGATCGATATGAGAGTGATTTTGGAAGGTCATTCTATCCAGAAAATCATGGCAAGCACTATTACTCGGTGGAATTGAAAAAATTTCAATTTGAAACTTTCTAACTCTCACCCCATCTGGTGTTTCATTTTAATAACTCTCACGAGGCTTATTTCTGATGGAATCCAAGTTCCTGTGTTTCCGCAGCCTTAGATAGCATGCACATGGAGAACGGAAGACTTGGGAAACCGTTTCTAGAAGCAATTTTACGTTGCAATAAATGTTAGAAACATTTCTTCTGTAATACTTTGAAATCTGTGCATTTTGATAATTATATCAATATTTGAAAAAAAACAATGTTTCATATATACTCTTCATATCATAGTTATCATATATGTGTATTATTATCTTGAATTGATTTAAGTATATTGAAGTATTTTTCAATATATATTTTTTCAGTATTAACGATGATTACTTTAAGTAAACCTATAGCTGCTGTATTATGACAATAATTTTCAAAATACATACAAGAAACATTATAGAATAGTAGAATGTATCTCCTTCGTCCCATCGAAATCCCTGCGTTTTGTCAGAATTCATCTTTATTTTCCACTCCAGGAACCACTGCTGGAGGTCGTTTAATGCATTCTGCAAATGAACACGACCCATCAAGTAGTTGGCTGAAGAGGAAAGTAAAGCCGTATCGTCAGTGAATAAGGGGATCTTTACAAAATCCTGTATGCTTATTTCCTGACCAGAATATTTGAAATATTACGATAATCATCAGGTGAATTTGGAATAATTTTTATATCATCGAAGACATTCTTTGCTGGTTTATCTAATTTATTGTTATTCGATTTCAAAATCGAATTCACTGTAACCCTCTTACTTATATCCCTTACAGTAATAGAGGGCACATTTTGACTTTGTATCGTACGTAGTGTCATTTCCGTCGCTGGTTTTTCGGTCTCGTTCGTTTATTTCATATTGATGTCATCTGTCTGTATAATTTGGATGTGTTTCATTAGAAATAGATTCGGTTTTATTTGGACTACTTGTACAATTTTGAATTTTGTAAATTTCATTTTTATTGCCAGCATTGGAAAGAGCACTGGAGCTGTGTCCGCCCCTGGATTCGATGGAATTTCGGGCAGGGTGACGTTCATATCACCATCTGACATTGAAAACTGATCAAATCTCTTTGAAATTGGTATGTTTTCAGCATTTTTACATTTGGGATAGCAGTTCTATGTTTCTACGTAATGTATAAAAGGTAGATATAGGTTTTCGTCTTTTTGAGGCAGGCACATTGTCGCCTGATATAATTAAATATTATAATTGGGATTTTCACCAGATTTTCGCCAATCAAGGCCAGCAAAGTCCCCTGTACCTCTAGTAGATTGGCCTTCGAGAGAGAGCCGATCTCCAGAAGTACCGATTCTTTCGATGCCAGATCGCAATTACCAGTGGGTCTGACAATATCCTCAGGAGCGGCCAATACACCATTCATCAGGCATAGTGACTGCAATATATCTTGGAATATGCTTGTACGGGTACACAATCATGGGAGGAACATATTTCCCTAGAAAAGAAAATATACAGAGAACTGTTTGTTAGGCATTCTTTTTCTTGACCGCTTGCAAATTAATAAAAATGTCTATAGTTTTTGGGACCAAGAAGTTTTCCA
Organism: Gonioctena quinquepunctata; assembly: GCA_018342105.1. NCBI lineage: Eukaryota > Metazoa > Arthropoda > Insecta > Coleoptera > Chrysomelidae > Gonioctena > Gonioctena quinquepunctata. The sequence continues at coordinate 61,369 of JAFIRS010003831.1, read as the reverse complement.
GTTTTGGGACAAGTCTGTAAACCAGTTTCATCGCCATTGAAAATCAGGCTCAGACAATATATCTTCTGCACCTCGACCCACCAAGAATTACAGCGTGAAACCAATTTTTTTTTGTCACAGATGCTCGTGCCATCGATATTATATCTGTATTCATTGCTGTTATTTTTGGATGACTGCGCAGAAACAAATACAACCATTTTCTACCGGGTCTATCATCTACGAATTTGCTTGGCCGGTTAACTGCTTTGAGGACTCGTTGAACTGAATCTTTCACCTCATCAGGATGCATAGGAAATTGTAATAAAGCTTTGGACAGGATCTAGGTTTCTAAAGTATTTTCTTCTTGTGAGGTTAAAATAGTGTCAGATCCCATTTTACGGACTTTTCCAGTAGTTTTGTTGAAAAGTGTATTCTTCGGTATCCCATGTATTTCCTGCTGGCTGCATAAATGGTGATTTCCTTTTTCTTTTTCTCCCCCCCCCCTAGAGAAACAAAAAAAAGTAGCTAAATGCAAAGCAACCAAAGACCTAAGTCCACTCACTTGACTTGCTCGACCGATCATTCCCGCACGTCGAAACTCGAATGAATTCACTAATTCCATTTTCCATTCCAAGTATTCCGTCCGCTGCTATAGTCTATTGTTAAAGTGTAGACAGTTACTGGATCCACATTCCTCAATATGGACATCAGAAAGTTTTTTGGTGAGTCACTGCGTTTAACTGTCGTATTTACCGTAAAATAATATCATTTTAGTACCTACCATATTTATGTCCCTACCTATTTTAAATAAATGTTTTGTTTTGCACTAAATTTAAAAAGAAAAAAAACGGTAGTGACAGCGATGAACAGGATGAAAATGTACAAAGGGAAAGGAGGACAAAGTACATTTCTAGGTTGGTCACCACAACGGGAGATACTTAGCCCTCAGGAACTAGTTCAAGACCCTAATACTGGCGCATGTCCGTGGGTGACCTGCGTGACCAAGCTCATCCAAAGATCTGGACTCGGATCCCGATTCTTCGATAGATGACTGCAACGGTCGATTTATTGGGCGAGCATCGATTATAATAATATATTATTGCATGAATATTTAAAAACATTGAGTTTAGTTGTTACTGTGTGCCTAATGGAATTTCGTTGAATGATATACCTAATTTTTCATTGCAATAAACAGAAACCCAAAGAAACCATGGACGGTTGTATATGGGTATTCATACTACAATAATGATAGATATTTGGTCTTTATATCCTGGTGCCATATCACATAAAAATTCTTCAAGAATTGTGGTAGATTAGTATATATATATATATATATATATATATATATATATATATATATATATATATATATATATATATATATATATATATATTTATATATATATATATATATATATATGTGTGTGTGCAAAGTATAAAATGTATGTATGTAAAATTATGAAAATGCAGGAAAGCAAAATGTAAACAGTGTGAGAGAAAAAAGATTTGAATGAGAGAAACTTCAACCGAGGGGAACGGATTCAATTATTTTGTGTATTTCTTTTCGATGGGATTGTTGTATGTACGATTTAATGTATTTTTTGAACATTTTGAGACTATTTATTTTCAGAAGAAATTTTTTATAAGTTTCGTAGAGTTTGTTGAGAATTGCCGAAGAAAGCTATGTATAACATTTTTTCGAAATTGTTTTATTAATAGTTTTAACGGTAACAAAACTACCTGTATTTTGTCTTGTGTTGTAGCGGTGTTCTGGATTTTTCCGAAGGTGCCTGTTTTTGTAACTATATAGCTGTCTCAGATCTAATACGTGACTTTCAAGAAAAACAGAATCGGATGGATATATTAGAGGCTTTTTATAAATTATTTTCAAGATTCTCTTCTGAAGGACATCTAGCTTTCGCTAGTGTGTGTATGAACATGCACCTCAGCTCAGTATACAATATTGCAAGCGAGATTCGACCAGTGCATGATATAAGATTTTTAATTGTTTTAACTCACAAACCAAACATATCTTAACCAAACATTTAAATTTATACAGAAGGATTCTTAATGTTTTGGTTACTTGCTCAGTGTGGTAATTTCATCTGAGTTGAGAGTCGATAGTTATACCAAGGTATTTTATCTTATAAGTTGCTTTCATTTGACATCAACTTGGTTTACTTTTAGTACAACAGTTTTAAAATTTGACAAGTGATTTCAATAGCTAGCAAAAGGGACGTAGTGAGTTTTCTCAAAATTCACTGTTAGTAGTTTGTGGCTAAACCAGTTGTTCAATTTCTCTTTTCAGGTTCTTCTAAGAATCAGAAGTGTAAAGAATGACTGTATCGTCGGCAAAGCTGTACATTTTCTCCGTAGATTTCTGGGTTAGTAGGTTGATAATATAGATTGAAAACACCGTTGGCCCTAGAACAGTTTCTTGTGGGACTCCATATGTTAGTGTATTTTCATGGCTTATAGTTTCCCCAATTTTTACCGATTGTTTGCGTTCTTTGAGGTAACTTTTGAAAAGGTCTAGTGCTATTCCTCTTATTCCGGAGCCCTCCAGGGCCTCAAGTAACTGAGGGTGATCCACAGTATCGAAGGCCTTGAAGATCTAGGAAGACTCATATTGTTGGCTTTCTAGTAACAATGCAGTGATTTATTTCTCCACCCAATTTAGACATTCCTGTACGAAAACCAAATTGTTGGTTCGAAATAACGAGATTTCTTTCGAAGAAATCATTTATTCTATTTTTCAATGGTTTTTCAAATATTTTTGGAAGTGTGTTGATAAGAGAAATTGGTCTGTAGTTGACCACATCTTTCCAATCACCTTTTTTATATATTGGAGTTACTAGTGCCTTTTTGAAATTTGCAGGACAAAGTCCTTTTACGAATAAACCGTTAATTAATGTTTGAGTAGAGACGCTATTTCTTTTGTAATAATTTTTATCGTTTCCGTTTCAATTGTGTCGTCACCCGTTCTCAAATACTTAATAATTGGCTCAATTTCTTTATTTCCAACAGGGGACAAGTAAAATGATTTCTGCTTCGACTGAAGTTCCGGTTTGGGTGATAAAGGTTTTTTATCTTCTCTGCATAGTTTTTACCCACTGATGAATAGTGTTCATTGAAGTAGTTGCCTATCGTTAATGGTTCACTTATGATTTCACCAGTTTCAGTTTTTATTTCTTTGATTGTGTTTTCTTTGTTTTGGCCGCTTATTTGTTTGACTATGTCGAGTTTTTCTCTATTTCGTTTTGAAAATATTTAGATTTTTTCTCCTGTATTACCTTATTTAGTTCATTCCTATATTTGGTATATACTTTTTTTTAATGGGGTTGTTTGGATTTAGCTTATACTGTATATATAATTCCTGTTTTGTTTTTGTTGAGTTCATAACAGCTTTTGTGATCCAGTTATTGCGTGAGTGTTGTTGGTTTTTGATTTTGACTTTACTTGTATTCTGTAGAATAAGATGCTGTATATTGCTTGTTAGATGATTAGATAGAAATTCTGAGGCTGTCGAAGAGTAGAATAGGTTCCTGTTGTTGGATTTTATGTCCTTTTTTAGGTTATTGTAATCAATGAAATATTCATATTTATTGTTTAATGTAGGATTTTTTTCATATTCTATTATGGTACACGCGATTATAGTTTTATGGTTGTTGATACTAGTACTATATGTTAAAGATAAGCAGTTGTGTTGTATGTTATGCTTTGACTTATGATATATGATCTATGCAGCTAGTCGAATCACCCTGCAGATTCGTTACTGCATTTATAATAGACACAAAATTGTACTCACCCATTATATCTAAATAATTACTGACATCCTCATTATTAACTTCTTTTAAAATATTTAGTTCACGTCCCCAACTAAATAGTGATAATCAACTGATATAGGTTTTGTTTGTTCCAGGTATGACCGCAATGCTTTCAAAAATTCCGTTTTATCTCCATCCGGAGATCTATAGAGTGCTGTGACTAACAAATGTTTATTTTTGGATATTTTTGCTTTAATTACTATAACTCTGCCTATGTTCACAGTTCTAGACGTGTATTCCAGTTCCCTTTTAATGAACAGAACTACTCCATCATTTTTATTGAAGTTTCTGTCATTGTATAATTTTCCAGCTTATGACAATCTAAATCATGTATTTTGAAAGTTTCCGTCAGTACTATCACCCCAATATTATACTTTATTTCTTTTAGATGCACTTTATATTCGTCAATATTTTCATTTATACTTTGGATATTCTGAAGCAGTTTAGTGGGCTATATTGGCTTAAATAGTTATTTACGTCGGATATATCAGTGCACTCTTTGGGATCATAATTGAAATCTCTAATAAGCTGGTCCATTATACAGTACTATAAAGAGATTGGAACTTATACAATAATTGATAGGATAAATAGATTATTTATAAAAGAAAACAATTTTCTTTCTAAATTTCATCCAGGGACGATGATCCAGATCTGGTTCTGATAACACTATTAACTATTGGTGGTAGGTGTTATCGACTGAAAATAAGAAGGAAGATTTGGTTTTGAAACACATTGAGTATGAGAAAGAGAATGCAAGCTATCGATGGTTTGATATTCAAAATGAAGTTATCGGCATTTGTGGAGATGTTATTATGGCAGATATTATGAAAAAAGTAAAATGAGCAGGAGCATATAGAGTATGTTAGCAGACGAAATAGCTGATATTTCTGGCACTGAACAATTATCGATTGGGCTGCAATATTTTGATGAGGAAACCAACGAAGTCCAATGAATGTTTGTCGCATTTGTTGAGCTGAAAGGTCTGGATGGGAAAACTATTGCATATCGATGAGTTTCTGACAAAAGAAGGCCTTATCCAGATAAATGCGTTGGTTTTGACGGTTGTTTGACGATGACCGAAAAAGACGAGGGGTTACAAGCAATCCTACACCAAAAATACACCAAAGCTTTGTACTTTCATTGCTCGTCCCACAAACTGAATTTAGTAATCAATGATCTAAACACTCTTCCCGAAATTCTAAACGCCATGGGAACCACCAAAGATATTATAAAAAATTTTCGGGAATCAATTTTGAGAAGCAAGTTGATACCTTATGTTTCCAGACTTTGCGAAACAAGATGGAGTGAGAAACACAAAACTATCGGAGTTTTTAAGGATAATTTTTCTGTTATATTGGAAGCCCTAGAAACCTTATCGCGTGATGGAAATAGTGCGACTCGAAAAAGTGCCTTTCAACTCCATGCGGCTGCTTCCAGAAATTCGTTAATTCTTGGTAATATTTTGATAGATACTCAGCTTCGATGGAACCTGCTTCAATATGTAGCTTTGAACGTGGTTAAGGCCTCGCAATACATTAAACGCACATTTTGAAATTGCTTAAGGGCCATCGTGACAATCCCGAAAAAGTCACAGATGAAATTATAAAAGATGCCAGTGTTGCGGAGAAAGTCGGACTGGAGGAGGACATCACATCAATGCCGCGCATTGTTGGAAACAACCACCCAGCAGAAACTTGTCCTATAACTTGTCAAAGTTCTCTTGAATGGACCAATAAAATCTATTCTATATATTCTATTCTATAAAGCCCTTCAGAATTCTGGAAGAGGTCATTCTCTCTTGAAGTACGTTTTACTGAAGAAAACACTCCATCATTCGCATTATCTAAATTACACTATCGCCCACTTTCATGATTTACCAAACATAAAAAATGAAATTGAACTTTGGCAGCAATTGTGGTATAATAAACCCAACCCAACAAATCTAACCCTCGTTGATGTCCTAAAAGAGGCAACGAGAAAAGCGCTGAAAATGTTGATCGCTCTACCGTGCACAATGTGTACGATAGAGCGATTGTTTAGCAGCCTCAGGAGAGACTAAAAACCTGGTTGAGAAGCACTATGGGGAAAAATCACCTCAATGGTCTGGCCATGATGAATGTGCACAGAAAACTAATTTATGAAAACTTACAAGATTTTCATAATGAAGTTTACAAAAAACCCACTAAGATTATGATTCAATAACTTAACAAAAAGAGGATCTCGACCGCTTTATTATTGAAATCTTGTGTCAAAAATGTACCTGTGCACACTCATTCATCATGGCCAGACCATTTGAGACAATTTTGTCCCAAAGTCTTTTTATCTTATTTTTCTAATAAATATAATTGATCATTTTGTTTACAACTTTTATTTATTGTGCAGTCAAGAGCTCATGGAGCTTTACACATTGAACTTTGTACCGTTGTTATTTCTTATTACAATCGCCTTAGACCGTAGTGTAGGACTCGCACTACAAACAAGTGTAAAGCATCATGTGCTCTTGACTGTACCTACAATTCATACTTTTCCCATCCCCCATATATCATATATCAACTTGCCCTTCCCCCCCTTCCCCCTGGGCCATCGGCTGACGACGTCCTTCCATTGAAACTGCTTTTGAAGACGATTCCAATATTATAACGGGATGTTTCGAGGTTATGTATGAGAATAAATTATTTGAAATCCATTAATTAATCAAGTAGTGATGACCAACTTCATAAGCAGTATATCTATTTCTGTCAAATTGCTTAGTGTTTTTTCAATGAGGAATATGATTCACAAACTTGGTAAACGAAAAAGAAACCGTGCGTTCATTCATGCGGACTGGACTCCTCATGTTCCGATATTGCTGGAAATACAGTAAGTAATTTCGGAACGATTTACAGTGGCTGTAAACTTAAACTACTAATTATCCCTAGTTTTATATATACCTACTAAATTTATTTCAATCAAAAGAAATGTTGCTGACTGAAAAAGACAATTACATTAAACAACTTTCGAAAGAAAATGAAAGGCTTGAAAGAAATTATGACTTGATCACATCAAATATAGTAGAGAAAGATACAATTATGGAGATTCTGAGCAGGATGAATGAAAAAATATCACTTGTTGAAAAAATGCGAACAAATCAGACAACTACCATTTTGGCCAAATCTTACTCTGAGGCTGTTAAATTAGGACATTCCCAAGGTACTAATTCTCCAAAACAAATTCAAAATTCAACATTATATTTGAAACCAATTAAACAGCAAGAATTGAAAGTAACCATGTTAGATTTGAATAAAAACTTGGATCCCAGGGAACTAAAAATTAAAATAGATAAAATAGATAGTCAGAAAGATGGAACCATTCGGATAAAATGTTACGACCAATCTAATCTGGAAGTGCTGAAGGAAGAAATCACAACAAACATTAAGAAGGATTATTCTATTGAAGAGAAAACTTTGAAGAATCCAAGGATAAAAATTGTAGGAGTAAAATTTACAGAAAAACTATCAAATAGCGAGGTTGAAGAACAATTCAAGAAACAAAATAATATAACTGAAGATAATATATTCAAAATTGATTTCATAAAAAACATAGAACAAAGAAATAGTCACACTATATTTGCCCAAGTTAACGGAAAATTATTCGAGAAAATTTGAATTTCTGGATTTAGGTTATATTTTGGTTGGCAGTCTTGTTTGGTTTACGGAAATAATGATATAACCCAGCGTATGAATTGTTTTGGATTCAATCATAGTACACACAAATGTAGAAATGAAAGGATATGCTCTTTTTGTGGGGATAATCATGATAGAAAAAACGGCACTAAAATTTCTAGTGATAAAAAATGTCATAACTGTTGTTTGTCAAATGAAAAATATTAAAAAAATCATCCAAGCAATCATATGGCAACTGAAAAGGAACTATGTGAAACATACAAATTTCTTCAAAGACTGAATCTTTCAAATATTAATTTTAGTAGTTGAAATGGATTGGAATATAGAAGTAAAAGAATTTCAGTCATTTTCTGATTTTTCTTCAAAAGATGATAATTTATTGAAGATTATGTATATTAATGCCAGGTCGATGAAGAATAAAATTGATGAACTTGAAATAATCATGAATAAATGTAAGGCAAATCTTGTAGTAATCTCAGAAACATGGGTAACCAAGGAAGAGCAATGTTATTATAATATTAAAAATTACAAATCAATTTTCTCATCTAGAAAAAAAAGAGGAGGTGGTATAGGGATATTTATTGAACAAAAAATCAAATTTGAGATTCTTCAGAAAGAAGAAAGTCTTATCTCATATTCCCCTATAAAAGTTGAATCATTCAATTTTATAATTTGTGGTATATACCGTCCTCCTAACTATAATATTAATGATTTTTTAAGATTTTTAGATATGAAATTAGAAAAGATAAATGAATTGAAAACTGACTGTTTTATTTTTGGGGACATGAATGTTGATATACTCAACAACAAAAATAGTGATGTGAATAGACTTCATGATTTATATGTTGCTAATAATTTTAAATTGTGTAACATCAATATCTCCACCAGAGATATGAATAACTCTAGTTCACTAATTGATCATGTTCTAACAAATTCTTCCCGACTCAAACAATTATCAATTTTAAATACAGCACTAAGTGACCATAAGTTTCAAATAGCATCAATAATATTCAGTGTGAAAAAAAGATTGAGATATAAAAAAGTTTTCACCAATTACAATGTGAAAAGTATTAAAAATGATCTTTTAACTTCAGACACTAATATTTTTTTAAATAATAATATTGATATAAACTATGGAAAACTTTTCCAAATTTTTGAAAGACATTCTTTTAAAAGAAAAATTTGGTTTTCTAATAATGATAAACCGTGGTTTAATGCATAGATTTCAACATTAATTGAAATCAGGGATAAATTTCATTACAAGAAGAAGAAAAATCCCTCTTGTTATAAGTCTGGCCTATACAGGGTGTTGTGAAAACCACACACCTGACCACCAATTGATACGCCCCGACTACGGGGTGTTGTGACTTAACACCACACCTGTAATACCAGACATTATTTGTTAGATTGGAAAAAACAGTATTGAAAGCATCGACTATCTGAAAAATGTCGAACCGAAAATGAATCTATGGAGCGGTCAACATAAATAAATTTCCTTTCTTTCAATACCGGAACGTTGGGTTGTTTATCCAGGAAGTACGTACCTTTCGGAAGGATTTCGAAAAAACAATAATTTACCATGAAATAATAAAAATGCACTCATAAAATGTTAAGATGTACATATATATATTATATAAATTGATACAATAATTTATTTGTTCTATAGACAATAATATGAGACAATATTCATACAACCAAAGAGTGTAGCTTATTGGTAGTTACTTTTACAGTTGGCTACAAAATCGAAATAGACTTACTGAACAAAATCTTGACATCAATTGCCACAAACGGCTAGAAATAATTCTCTTTTGAGATCTTTGTAACTTGAAACTATGGAGATATTTTTACAGACACATGCACACAAAAAAAAAGGTTGAGTTTGCCATAAACATAAATATAGAAAAACTACATATCTCACCCTGTTCCACACTTATTCACTGGAGTAGGTGTTTTAACGACAATTAGTTTTGATTTTATTTTTATTTCGATTAATTCTGCGTCCAATTGTTATTTTATTTTATTCGTCCGGTATATTATTATAGCGCGATATGGCTATGGTTTTTCTAAGAGATCGTGAGCCATTGAATTGCGGACTCCCGTTGTATTATCTCTGTTCTGGAAGCGTTGACAAAAATAGACAATTTTTGGAAAAAAACTACTGTTCACTAGTACGTTCACTTGGATCTTCAATACTTGATTTGAAACTTTCATCATTATTGTACGATACTGTGATTCGATGGACTTCTGAACCTCACTTTCTGAGAGAAACATATTACCGTGTAACAACTATGATATGACTAGCTTTGCTACGAACACCGAATGAATGTTTTGATCTGAAAACTCGCGCTTTTATAACCCGTTATCGAATCACGTGATAATTGGTCTAACCGCGACTAGGAATTATAATTATCTGCAACCATAATTAATGGCTTTGTTTTCTTTCTCTACGCATGAATGAATCGCGGTATGTTATCTATATTGTTTTTGAGTTAATTTTCAATGAGTGCCATTTATTTATGATGGTCGGGCTGATTTCCGCCTATATAATGACCAAAAAGGGTTTTTATGATGTCTCGGGCTGTCAACCTTCTAGAATTACGAGTTTGTTTACTACAATTAATGATACTGGATGGTGGTGCTCGAGTTATCGCAATGGTTTTTAATTGTTTTTTTTTTTCGAGTAACGATATATTTTTTAACTGCCCTGTGTTTATCAAAGTTGGACGTGTGCTGGATTTATGACTATGTTTTTCGTTTGTTATTGAACTGATTTGCTTATCTGGCTGCAACGTTCCTATTAAATGATATCATGTGGTAAGTTTTGTTTTTTCCAATGATTGTTTTTTTTTGTTTTTTATACAAAAAAGTTTTGATAAACTCAAAGCTTTTTTCAAATAACATCTCTTTCACAAACAATAAGAAAAATGTTTTTAACTTTCTGTAGCGTAATCCTATTCTAGCGACAAATTTTATAAGTCTCACTTTGACATATACAATAGACTACTGTTTTACATCTTCTAAAGGATAATTATGATCAATGCACAAAATGGTGATCCTCATTTCTCATTACTTAATCCTAATAATTCCTAAAAATAACATGCAAATAATCATGCAAACACACAATAAAGTCTCTTTCTTCTATGGGGTAATTTCCATACTGCAAGGTTATGTACTCGCTTTCTTCAACGAGGGGATTTTCTTTCTTCTATTCCGGTGGGCATCAATTCACTTCTATCCGGTGGATCCTCTGGGAATTTTTCCTGCTACGCTGCTGGGTGCTAAGGGTAGGTATCGGCTGTACGGGGCAATTTGTTCGTTATCTATCCTCTCTAGACATCTGGCTTCTGGGATTTTAAGACCTTTCATACGATTTCGAGTCAGTGATCCGTGATAATTAGTCTGTATCGAAACGGGACGGATAACACTTACCTGTGTTTTCTGGTTAGGCAACAAGTGCATTGGCATAATGTCGTGAATGGTATTCGGTTTCAGTGGTCAAACGGTGGTAATTCGTTCGTTTAAAAATCTTCGTTTCTGTGACATCCTAGCTGTGCGGTACCAATCACACAGGTGATTTGTTTTGTGAATAGTGTCTACTGAATTCTGTGTGGAGTGCTTGAACTCAAACCATACTGTGAATTCGCAATGCTCTGGAATCTGCTGGTCCCATAATTTCGCCTCGCACGCTGGATTGTCAACTGCTATCCTTCCGGAGATAACTCTTGGGTGAGACAATAATAGTCCACGATATTCCTATCAAAACCTTCCATATATGCGCGGTTAGTAATATTTATCATTATTTTCACTTAGGTACTGTACATTTTTAACCGTCGCGATGTTAAATATCTTCATTATCTTGGAATCTCGGCGATTCGATTTTTATACTGTTTCTATTTGAATTAATTTCATAACATATCGTGTTTTGGTTTTTATAGCCTGTAATCCATACAGTGTTTCATTTCAGTTTTTTTCATTGAAGTATCGATGGATTTCGTATTTTTATTCATTCCAATTTTTGTTTACAAGTTCATCGTAGCTATAAATATGCTTTGGCAAATTAACCTTCAGGAATTTTTCAATTTTTCTGCGTTCTTTTGCAGTCTCCTAAAACCATTATAATTTAGATACTATATATACGTTCCTACATTCTGGTGCATACTGAAAATTTTTTCGTTTAATGAGATCTAACTGATTTAATCAAAAATGTCCACGGTTCTTCTTGAACAGTGCCGCGTGTCATGGGTTTTGTAAGGGGGAATTTATTTTCAGGAATGCTTTCTTCATTTTCTTTGGACATTTCACTTGGCTGACATTTTTCTATATTTTCGGCATTAACTACTGGTAATTCATCTGGCATATTTTCTTGAGTTTGTACTAAAACTCGATCTAATTCTACCTCATTTTCTTGTGTCGCTTGTCGACTGCTTTCATTCATATACGTGTTGAATCGATTACCGGGTATTATTTGACTTTTTTGTTTTTTCCACTGGTTGGAGTTCAAAATTAACGTGCGACGACTTTTTTAAATAAGATTTTGCTTCCTGCCTGGCTATGGCTCTAATTCTTTCCACTTCGGGGTTTAATTCTTTCTTCACTTTCGTATCCATATCAAAATCTTCTACTATACTTCGTTTTCTCGGGGTTAAAAATCCATTTTCTGCAATACTCAGTAATTTCGTATCTTCGGAGTTCACTATACTTTTTGCTTGAACATACATTCAAAAATCTGGGCGGTAAAAATTTGTCCTTAGACACGAAATTTTCATCCTTGTGATTTTCGACTATAGAAAAAGTCTTATCTTTGGCGACTGTCATTCCTAGGTGCTTGGCAGATTCCAACTTCCTGGTGGATAGAGCATCTCCCTTGGGTGATTCATATCTATCAACTAGACTATATTTCCTTGACTTACTATTTTCTACATCGATCATCTTCCCTCGAGTCCGTGATGCATCAACTGTTGCAATTTCCGTTCTCCCTGAATATGTCTTGCTACTTCCTGGAATATTTTCATTCTCAAAAGCTTTCATACCAACTTTTTCCATTTTCTTCAGGCAGGAAATGCGCGTACCTATACGTATGCATTCCCACTTGTCGACTGTCCCGTGTGACTATCTGTCCTAATGTACAGGGTGCGTCCGTTTTTCCATTTTCCATATGTGGCACTTTTCTACATTCATCTCTTCTCTCTTGTCCTGGAGATAAAGTCACCATTAAATCCTTAACTCCTTGTTGCTTGTTTAAACGCTTGTTTCGCTTTTCGCTTTTTCCAGACGATTTCCCATATTCTTCATTTGAAATGGTTTTTTCGAAACCTGGTGTCACAATTAAATCACCGGTCCCTGATATCTCTATTTGATTCGAGTTTGCAAGTCTCGTTTCATGGCATGAAAATCTATTGATAAACACTTCGCGGATTGCTTTAGGCGCGCCTTCCTTCTTCAATCCTAATTTTTCTCCAAAATTCATCCAATCGTTCATCATATATGACATCTCTCAATCGTTTTTCTACCTCTTCAAATCTATGTTGCAACTTCCTCTGTTCGTCATCCCGATTCGTTTGGCATATGTGTTGGATTTTCTTTTTCAACTCGATAATTTCCCCTGATAAATACATTTGATTTTTTCTCCAATCAATTTGCACGTCATATTTTCGTAAAAAATCTAATCCCAGTGTTATATCAGTACTACGATGATCATTTTCAACTATAAAGAATTCATGTTCCAGAATTTTTCCTTCCTTTACTTTGATTGGTAATGAAACCGAGCCAATATAATGAGTGAAATTTCCTTGTCCATTTCTGAGGTGATACGGCAAATCATAATTCAATTTCATACCTCTAACAATATCAATGTGAGCCACTGACACTTGAGATCTCATATCTATGGATATATTCCTCAAAATTCCTGCTACTTCTAAATTAATTACATTTTAATTTTCTTCCTTTAATTTTCATTTCATAATATTTTCTGTTTCTTCCTATAATTTATTCTCCTAAAATGCCCTCGTTCATTCCTGCTTCTATGATCGAAATCTATTTTCTTTCGAATGGTTGGAAAACCTTTTTCTATGTTTATTTTTGAAATCGTTGTTCATTAGCGTAGTTGGAAAACCATTTTCCTGAATCATTTAATCTCTTATTTCGAAAACTATTCCTATTTGGACAACGATATGACATATGTCCGACTTCTTGACATGTTAGGCATACGCAATTTTTCATATAACAATCTCCTGCTGTGTGACCTTTCCGATTACAATGTGTGCACAATATTATATTCACATTGAAAGTTCTAAAATGCATATTTCGTTTATTCGTAATTTGCTCAATTAATTTTTTTTCTAATTTGATGGCTTCTTCTAAACTGACAGGACTTTCAATAAAACTTTTTTCCTACAGGATCTAGCAATCCCATGCAAATTGTACCAATAATCCTGCTCGTATTTTTGCTCTAATACATTACCAATTCTATTATTTCCTGTGAGGTGCCTTATATTCGCTGCACATATCTTTAATCTCATGAAAAAATGCCTAACTGATTCATTCTTTTTCTGAAAACAATTCAAAAATTCTTTTTGTTCTTCTCCAGGTAATTTCAATTTGCTAAACTGCTTCAATAATTCCTTTTTAATTAATTGCCAGTTGTCGGTATTTTGTAATCTATCTTCTGCTTCAATAAATAATCTAGCGATTCCTTTCAATTTTAATCCAACTATGGAACTTATTTGACTGTCTGTCCATTTTGCTACAGCTGCCAAATCCTCAATTTCACGAATAAAATCTTTGATTTCTGTGGTGCCATTATAAAAAGGAATATTATCCAAAGTGATAGTAATTGACGGTTCATATCTAATCCACGGCACTGTTATCTGAGTTTCCATGGTTCAATTATTTTAATAAAAATCTCCATTGATTGAAAATAAAATTTCAGTTGCCTTTTCGAATACTTCCTGAGTTTTTGATCGGTATAAACGCTATATATATTTTTTTCCCAATATCGTTTTTGCAAAATAACAACGATATTATACTAAACTATTTCCACAATTTTTCTACTAGTTCACTTCTGTTCAGTTCAGTCTTTTTCCCACTGACAATTATTTGTAAAAATAAAATAAAATATTTATTAAAAAAAATTTCAAATTCAATTTTTGTTTGATACTTTTTTTTCTGTGGAAAATATCATATATGCGTTAATGTTCTTCCTTAATTATTACTCGCACACCTAACATCAATGTTATAAGTCTGGCCTATACAGGGTGTTGTGAAAACCACACACCTGACCACCAATTGATACGCCCGGACTACGGGGTGTTGTGACTTAACACACCACACCTGTAATACCAGACATTATTCGTTAGATTGGAAAAAACAGTATTGAAAGCATCGACTATCTGAAAAATGTCGAACCGGAAATGAATCTATGGAGCGGTCAACATAAATAAATTTCCTTTCTTTCAATACCGGAACGTTGGGTTGTTTATCCAGGAAGTACGTACTTTTCGGAAGGATTTCGAAAAAACAATAATTTACCATGAAATAATAAAAATGCACTCATAAAATGTTAAGAATGTACATATATATATATTTAGTAAACGTTGATACAATAATTTCATTTGTTCTATAGACGAATAATATGAGACAATATTCATACAACCAAAGAGTGTAGCTTATTGGTAGTTACTTTTACAGTTGGCTACAAAATCGAAATAGACTTACTGAACAAAATCTTGACATCAATTGCCACAAACGGCTAGAAATAATTCTCTTTTGAGATCTTTGTGAACTTGAAACTATGGAGATATTTTACAGACACATGCACATAAAAAAAAGGTTGAGTTTGCCATAAACATAAATATAGAAAAACTTACATATCTCACCCTGTTTCACACTTATTCACTGGATAGGTGTTTTAACGACAATTAGTTTTGATTTTATTTTATTTCGATTAATTCTGCGTCAATTGTTATTTTATTTTATTCGTCCGGTATATTAGTATAGCGGATATGGCTATGGTTTTCTAAGAGATCGTGAGCCATTGGAATTGCGGACTCTCGTGGTATTATCTCTGTTTTGGAAGCGTTGACAAAAATAGACGATTTTTGGAAAAAACTAATGTTCACTAGGAGGTTCACTTGGATCTTCAATACTTGATTTGAAACTTTCATCATTATTGTACGATACTGTGACTTGACTGACTTTTTAACCTCACTTTTGATAGTGACATATTACTGTGTAACAACTACGATATGACTGGCTTTGCTACTGTTTTAACACTGAATGACTTATAACCTCATTTCTGAACGAACTTGCGTGACTTCTGAACACCGAATGAATTTTTTGATATGAAAACTCGTGCTTTTATACTATTCAACCCTATCTCGCGTCATGCGTTTAATTGGTTTCTTTTCAAAATGAATCATGGTCATAAAAAGTAATGGTTTTGTTTTTTTCATGCACTCATGATTAAATCGCGGGCTGTCATCTATGTTGTTATGGAGTTAATTTCATTTGTGTGTCATAAAATATCGAATTGATAGTGTTTTTCTGTGGTACAATTACATTGAATCCGTTTTTATGATCGCGCTGTGATGTAAAAAAAGTGGCAATCAATAATCTTGTTTACCATCCCAGATGAGTTATTTATGAATCCGGTGTACAAGGGTTATTTTTTGATAATTATTTTAAGTGCATTTTAATTGTCTTCCAATAACAACGTTTGGTTTAACGAGCATATGCTTATCAGCTTGTTTTCGTGTGGATGAAATTTATCTCTCCTAGTGAATTGGTTTTTCTCGCTATTAAGTTCATAGTAAAGAATATTGTGTCGCCCCTTCAGAAATGAGGATTTTTCTGTAATCATGGATCATGACATGATGAATAAGGAAAAATCACAAAACATGAGTTTCTATGGCTTCGCCATTACCTGAATTCCAGTGTGTCAAATTATTGGGTTTTACTCTGGACAATAGGCTAAATGGTCAAGCCACATTTCAGGTTTGAAAAGTAAACTATTGAGTGCCTTATTTTTTACTTCGCAGCTGAAACCATAACAAATTTCACTACGTTGAAAATAGTATTTTGCTCACTCATTCAATCTCACATTTCTTATGGAATTTCACTCGGGGGAAATTCTAGTGATGCCCAATGCATTTTTATATTACAGAAAAAAGCTCTGAGAATTCTTGCTGGAATCGGTTTTAGAGATTCCTGCCGTGAATCATTCATCACTCATGAAATTATGTTGGTACCTTCTTCGTATGTTTACTCAAGCCTATTAGATATTCACAAAAGGACTCCCTTGTTTCCCAAGCAATCCAGTTTACATAATCATGATACATGTAACAGCAATCTCATTAGACCCCAGCGTTTCAAACTGATGAAATCACAAAAAAAACTCCTATGATTTCAGATTGTATAATGCACTACCTGCAAATATTAAAAATATGAATATGTTTTGTTTTAAACAAGTTATAAAAAAATATTTACAAAAAAACTGTTTTTATTCCATTACAGAATATTTAGATAGACAGGAATATGCTTGCCGAACCTCCACACATAATTTGAATATATGTTGTAATGTATCTTGTAAACTTGTTTTTTGATTGCATATATGCATATATAGGTAATTCTGTTTTGTTTATTTTATTTGTAACGACTGTTTGTATTACTTGTAATAGGTAAGATTTTAACTATGTTAACTATTGTAACTTGACATGCTACAAACATATCATTTTATGTAACGTGGTTAATAAATATTCTTCTTCTTCTTCATTTATTTACAAAAGTAATTTTACAGTTTGATGACTCAAGGAGATGTGAGATGTTTGTTAATGCGGTGATGCGATCTGAAGACATCGACGGAGTAGAAGCAGTGTTGACACAAGTATTTTTTTAATTTTTTCTTAAAAGAATTCAAACTGAGCATGTTGAGTTCTTGTGGTAGGATATTATATAGAGAATAATCAAGGGAATTATTTTTGGATAATTGGAGACGATATCGATTAAGTCTGATCTGTTGACAGTTTCTTGTATTATGTTTGTGAATATGAGATTGTTTTTCCATGTAAGACTGTTTCTTGTGCATCTCTACTATAGCACAGTATAGATATAGAGTTGGCAGTGGCATGATTCCAAGTTTTTTGAATAAATCTTGACAGTGATCCCTACGGCCAATATTTGCTAGTATTCTCAATGCCTTTTTCTGCTTCCCAAATATTTGAATGGCGTGACATGAATTCCCCCAAAGTTGTACCCCGTAGCTCATATGAGAGTGGAAAAGCGAGAAGTATGTAGTTTTTAGTGTATGCGTGTTAGTGATAGTTTTTAATGGTCGAAGAACAAATAGAGAACCAGAAAGTTTTCTCTTTAATAGTATAATGTGTGCAGACCAGTTGAGTCTACTATCTAGTATAATTCCAAGCAATTTAACTTGATTAGTCCCAGAATTAAAGACAGTTTGGTTATAGGCATACATTTGGATGCATCGAGTCTTTTCATTATTTAGTTTGAGTTTGAGTAGATAAAAACCACTGATTAGCACTGTTTGTGGTCTCTTCAACACGAAGTTGTGAGTTCTCTTTATTATTATCAGAAAGAATAAAAGTGGTTCGTCTGCAAAGGGGGCCGATTTGAGTGGTATCATATTATTAAACAAGTCATTTACATAAATTACAAATAAGAGAGGGCCTAAAACAGACCCTTGTGGGACGCCATGTTTGACAGATTAAAAATTTAATAGGGTGCGATTTGTCATTACTGACTGTTGACGGTTCGTGAGATAGCTTCTTATTAAATTAAGTGGAATACCTTTAACCAGTTTTTTTTCCAGAGAATTTGGAATTAAAATTTTTGGGAAAAAACCTTTAAGTCCGAAATAGTTTAATTTTTCCAGCAGAATTTGGTGTGATACGCTCTTTGATTGGGAATCGCTGAAGAAATTGTTATTCTCAAAGTAAGAGTAGAGTTGTTTCTTGATTATTTTTTCCACCAATATTGAAACTATATACTTATTGGACAGTAATTGACCGTGACAGATGGATCTCTTTTTTTATATGCGGGTATTACTTTCGAAAACTTCAGGATCTCTGGAAAGATGCCAGTGCATAGAGTTAAATTAATCAATGTAGTAAAAAGTTGAATTATGATGTGTGCGGTTTCTTTTAATATTTGGCTATTTGGTTCATGGGTATCAAAGGTCTTCGAGTTCTTCAGTGAATTGATCACTTCTTAAACTTCTACTTCATGAACAGGTAGAAAGAAAAAATATTCTGAAAGGATTTTTTTTTTAAGTTAAAAGATCCTCGTTTGCAACATAAGGGAGTAAGTTTAAGATGTTACCCCCTATGTTGCTGAAAGAATTATTTATCTCATCGGGAGATATTTCTATTGATGAATTCTGTTGTATTTTGTTTCTTTCGAAATTTATTACTTCCCAGCAAGCTTTAGGTTTATTGTCATAGAAGGAGATGTATTCGTCGTCCGCCATTTTTTCAGCCGTTATTTGAGCTGTTTGTAGGCGCAATTAAGTCATTTGGATCGTTCGTTACATCAGCTATTTGTTTAACACACATGTTTTTTCTCAACAGCCTCAAATTGTCTGTGTACCACTGGACCGGTGGGTTGTTTGTCAGTTGTTTGCATTTTTTCAAGGGAAATATTTTCTTCATGAAAGTGCTATTTACTAGAAAGCTTGCTAAATAGTTAGGATCAGCATGGTCGTTAGAAAATATTCACCAATTTGTATCGCATAGGGATTGTCTAAGCTTAGTAATACCATTGTTTGATATGTCTTATATATTGTGGTCTACTATCAGTAGATTTATTACAATATATTAATATTGGCAAATTGTCCCCTATGGTCAGAGTCAGATAGACAGGGTTAGAGAATCTGTGGTAAGTAATTCTGTGGAAATATTGTAACACGTTGTAATACAGCCACAGGAAGTAGTATATTAATATATATAATATATATATATATATATATATATATATATATATATATATATATAGGGTGAGTCAGAATAAGACCGACAAATTCCGACTACAGATTCCTCACCTCATTTCGAGGTGAAAAGTTGATATCAAGGTATGTCCTAAAATGCATCCCATCTGAGATACAAAGTGTCGAAAGTACAAAAAAATTAAGATTTAATTTATTTTCTCCAAAATTCCTGAAGGAAAAAATTTGAAACTTGGTACACTAATCAAGGTTTTTCAACGTGCTAATTTGAAGTTATATTTTTTTATTTTCGTAAACCAGTGGCGAAGTTACTATAGTATGTGGTCATATGTTCCTTCATATTTTCTTGGGACTAGTGAATGGACAAATGAGGTTTGTCATCAGTTCGGCTCATCGATACTCAACCTAAAAGTCATAACATTCCATGTGCCTAAAAGTAGAGGTTTCTGAGATAATTGAGAAAAACTGAAGATAAGTCCTTAGTAGAGACATAATTTCCTATGTGCAATAATCGCATAATGCTAATTTCTTACAACATATCGGAATATGTGTCAACCTCCTGAACATTTTTTAATGTTTGGAGATTCGGAAACATAGTACGGGTGAGTCAGAATGAGACCGATAACTCCATTTTTTCATTCATCATATTATTTGAGAGTTAAGGTCTGAAATAATTTTTGCGAATAACTAAAGATAGGTACTCTTAATTTGTTGAAGTTTATGTTGGAGTATCATTATCAAAGCCATTTCTGATTGAATTATCTAGGAAAATATTATCCAATCAACATGTTTTTGATGAAGAAAAACAATTATTTTGTATTAGTTTCTACCTAAATTCAAATCACAGTTAAAAGCCCATAACTGAAAAAGTTGAAAACGGCAAATAAAATGTAACACACATATACAATAATCTTAATCTGTCCTGTAATTGGGTGTACTCCTGTTTGGCAATAAAGTGTTTAATATTAAATGATAGAAACGGATTAGTAGGTACACTACATAGAAACAAACAAGGCATTACAGCAAATGTTCAAATGGACCACCATTTTGTTCAATACTTGTGTATTGAACAAAATGATTGTTTGGCATCTCTTTGGAATATTCCTGGTGTATCCTGTATTAACGTACATGCTTCTGAAATTCTTGCTGTTGAGTCTTCCAGAGATTCTACAGGTGTTTCATACACTAGGGATCCAGGGAAAAAAGTCTAGTGAAGTTAAATCCGGAGAACGTGCAGGCTAATGTATGGGACCACGTCTACCTATCCACTGATCATGGAATGTTTGATCAAGAAATTGACGAACGATTCGTTGGAAATGGGCCGGTGCTCCGTCATATTGATACCACATTCTTTGACGAACCAATAGAGGTACGTCTTCAAGTAGCCCAGGTAAAACATGTTCAAGAAACACTCGGTAGTTCTGCCCATTCAAATGGGGAGGAAGAAGATATGGTCCAACGATACGATTTTCGATAATTCCTACCCAAATATTCACAGAAAACTTTTGTTGGTAGCCTTTTTGAAACATTCCATGCGGATTTTGTTCATCCCATAAATGGCTGTTCCTACTATTGAAATATCCATCTTTTGTGAAACATGCCTCATCCGTGAATAGAACATATCTAGGAAAGTCATTTGCTCCTTCATACTCCTCAAAAACAATTCACAAAAAAATCTACGGGGGCCATAATCACCAGCATCTAGGGCCATCACCTCCTCTAGGCGAAATGGTTTCCCTAGTTGTTCACATGCTACCCGACTTCTGTCGATTGTGACACTTGTAACCTATACGAAATAGCCTGAGTGCTGGTAGAAGGATCTGCTGCTAATCGTTCAAGAATTTGTTCTTCCTTAACATTATCTCTTCTTGTTCTATTCGTACCACAATGGTGTTCACTGAATGTAAAGGACCCCGTGAAATGTGGACGATATCTGTTTGGATATCTATGTTGACATAATTCAGCAGCAGCTCTGGCATTTCCACCTGTTTCACCATAAACGAAATGCATATCTGTATATTCTTCAAATGAATAATCCATTTTGAAACGATGATCCCTGACTGAAATGATGACAGATGACTTGACAATAATACAAACTGTTTTGGGTTACTGTCAATTAAGTCTAATGTAAATATCGATATATCAGTGTGTTTCTACCGGGTACAATGAAAAAACGCTACGTTTCTTTTTAGTTTTCGTGTATGTTTTATGCATTGACCGGTGGTGTACTGAACAGCCTACCACAAACTAGCATGAAAGGCTCGACTTTGCAACTAGTTATCACGAATCGAAAAAAATCATTTAAGTAGATATTAATTCACAAAAAAAACCGTTTAAAAACATGTTAATTGGATAATATTTTCCTAGATAATTCAATCAGAAATGGCTTTGATAATAATACTCCAACATAAACTTCAACAAATTAAGAGTACTTATCTTCAATGTCTCGCAAAAATTATTTCAGACCATAACTCTTATCTAACTGGAGTATTATGAATTTGAGGTTGGGTTTGTTTGTCAGTTGATCTGTCAAAACAATCATATGCAAGAAAGTATGGTAACATATCAGTGAATCCACGACATCGATTCGATCAAATAATATGATGAATGAAAAAATGGAGTTATCGGTCTCATTCTGACTCACCCGTACTATGTTTTCGATTCTTCCAACATTAAAAAATGTTCAGGAGGTTGACACATATTCCGATATGTTGTAAGAAATTAGCATTATGCGATTATTGCGAAATTATGTCTCCTAAGGACATATCTTCAGTTTTTCTCAATTATCTCAGAAACCTCCACTTTTAGGCACATGGAATGTTATGACTTTTAGGTTGAGTATCGATGAGCCGAACTGATGTGAAACGCTCATTTGTTCATTCACTTGTCCCAAGAAAATATGAAGGAACATATGACCTCATACCATCGTAACTTCGCCACTGGTTACCGAAAATAAAAAATTATAACTTCAAATTAGCACCTTGATTAGTGTACCAAGTTTCAAATTTTTTCCTTCAGGAATTTTGGAGAAAACAAATTCAATCTAAATTATTTTCGTACTTTTGACACCCTGTATTTCAGAGGGGATGCATTTTAGGACATACCTTGATAGCAACTTTTCACCTCGAAATGAGGTGATGAATCTGTAGTCGGAGTTTGTCGGTCTCATTCTGACTCACCCTGTATATATATTCACTATAATTTTACTCTAATTCTTATAGTTATATGTAATTAATATAAAATTATCTAACAGCAGTTAGTAGAAGTACAGGTCCTCCATTTTTATAAGCTCACATTCAACTTGCTTCGTTCGTATGTCATTCTTTCCGGTTCAAACTTTGTAATCCATTTTTGGAGCACTTGCCGACATTCGATTGAGCTGAAAATTGGCAGGTGTTCATAATTCCGGTGACAATGCATTATTATTTTTTTTAGAGAAAAAAACAAAATGGCGGCTTCAAGATGGCGGACAAGTTTTGTGATTATGGTCCGATTTGATTCAAAATTGGTATGTGGGGATTTTTGGGGTCAGATTATAAATTTTTTGTCAACATTTATAAATTTAAGATGGCGGCTCCAAAATGGCGGAGGAGTTTTGTGATTATGGTCCGAATTGATTCAAAATTGGTATGTGGGGGTTTTCAGGATCGAAGATTATGAATTTTTCTTCAAAATTCATAAAATCAATCAGTTTTTGTCAATTTTTTTTTTGCGCAACAATGATCTATGATTTTTTTCGAAAACTCAGTTTTTTCAGTGTAACACCCCCGCAACAAGTTTTGCAAGGATTTATTTTGTTATAGCTGGATTCTACACAAAAAAAGGAACACATTATATCAGGTTTTGTCTCATTTTTTTTTGCGCAACAATGATCTATGATTTTTTTTCGAAAATTCAGTTTTTTCAGTGTAACACCCCCGCAACAAGTTTTGCAAGGATTTATTTTGTTATAGTTGGATTTCTCACAATTTTCAACATCGAAATAACTAATTCCATCACTTATTATGCATTAGTTATTTTATTTCACCAATTCCAAAAGAACTTGTATAATTACGGTACCCTGAAAGGGGAAGAGCACGCGACTGACCGTTCGGAATATTTAGCAGCTAGCTTTGGCAGCCAACTTCACATTGGTTACAAAATAGACGCCAAGCTATATTAACATTATTCATTTTCAGTTTAACTAAAAAAAGATATCGCTCATGGATGAAAGCTATTGGTAGAGATCCAAGTATTGAGAAATTGAGCCATGGCAATGTGATTTGTGAAGAACATTTCATTATTGATGATTTCATAACTTCTGGTGGTAAAAAACGACTAAAACATGATGCCGTCCCCAGACTGAAACTGGGTCCTCGAAAGCCTCTGTCAACACTTCAGAACTTAACATTAGGGTAAGAATTAAGAATATTTCATTACTTGAGTTGAAACATTATTTTTAGGGTTGCAGAAGTATCATTGCCATCTATTTTTGAACAAGAAGTTTCCAACAAAGAGAATATTGATTTTCAGAACAGGTACGTTTTGTTAATTATGCTCTTAGAAAAATAGTAACAAAATCAACAAGAAGTAAGTAATCATTTATTCGAAATAGAATATAGATGTAACTATGGGAAGAGACCAGGTAAGTCCATTCATTTGTAAAAAAGTGTAATGCGTAGTGTTGAGGAAAAAAACTCAGTACTTTACTTTTCTCATATAAAAGGAATGAGTCAAATAAATATTCATTGGTTATCAGTATAAGATTAGTATGTATAATAAAAATTAGGAGGCGAGTCTGGAGACGCAACATGTAGGGTCTGCCAACCATGCAACCAACCAAACATACTTTAATGCTGAGTGACAAGCTATTTTTTATTCAATTGTGATGAAAAATTTTCATATTTCATTTACTCTAACAGAGTGAAATTAGAGTAACTCTAATCATGGTAATTCTGCTTTAATTTGACAGTATAGAAAACATCAACATCATGGAAATTTCAGTCATAAGTCATGCTTTCGAAAAAAAATAATATTAATATGTATTCATTTCGGCATGTCAACTCCCGGAACTCTATCTTCGTTATTTATAATTTTAATTTAACGGTGAAAATAGGGCTCCACGCGAGTGCTACGGCATGCACTCTAAAGAGAGTATTTTTTTATAGTATTAATTATCAATTTAATAATTTGAATATATTATAGTGTGTTTTTAACACTTGAAAGAACAAAGTCATATCAATATAAATTTATTTTCTTCAAGTAAAGTAATATTCCTGTTTTTTTTTTCAGATAAAAAAATGGGTGGAATAATAATCCCACAGCTTACCAGTTTTATCACACATATAAACGTTTAGCGTTGAGGCATGAAATCACTGATTTAAAAGGCGGAAATTGTGAAACTGATCATACGAGCATACTGACAAGTTCTAAAAACATGAAGAAAATCATTCCAGCAGTAAATATTGATGATATTGCTCTTATAAAAAAATACGGTCTAGATATTTCAGATGTTACAATAATTGATGGAAATATTGAATGAGTTACAATTTTTGCCTACATTGAGTGTGCTCACAGAAAATGTTGTAATTTATATTAGTGGTTTTGTAGTAAAAAAATTGAAATTAATAATTAAATGTTCGGAATGCCTCTCAAAAGTGGAATGTGTGAACAATGAATCCATTGATGGAAATCTTTTCAGTCTACTGAATCATAAGAATCGAGGAGGACTCATCAGGCCTTCAATGGATATCATAAAAATAAGCATGTTGTGTGAAAAAAAACTGCGGTTCATCTTGGACACAAATGAAAATAGAATTCCACAAGAACATAATTTTTTTAATGTTCTGGTTCATAAAATTTCAAATGAGTTGTTATCAAAAAATGTTTTTGGAAGTCTGGATGACCACATCCTTGATAATTATTTTTTAGAAAATCATAAGTTAAAGCTGATTAAAACTTCTGTAGAGATTTACCTCAAAATAAAACTATACCATGTTGGAAGAAAACAAACAGAATGTATGAGAGGTCTTGCGATCAGAAAAAACTCAATAAACTTGTATTATTTTCCCATCAGTAGGAAATCTTTGTTTTAGTTTGTATCTGATTATGCTGAATAAATATCTCTGAAAATATAATGTGCTTTATTCTATGGATTTTTTTTATTGTATCACAGGAATTAAAATCCTTATTACAAAGATTGATTGATTACAAATTTATGAAATGAACGTGCACTTATACTAGAAGAACTTATAAAAAATATATATGTTTCGAGGCCTAGTTAATCAACTGGGTCTATTGAGTACAATCAAAATGAGAATTACTAGTAGTGTGGGATAGAGGAGATATAATTCATTTTGAGGAAATGGTCGCACCTTTAATTACTAAGATTATTGAAAAAATAAACAAGTGAACGTTTCTGTACATTCTTGATGACAACCTCAGCTTAGTAGTAGAACATGTGATTTCTTTGAATCGTCAGCTGGAAGAACTCCATTTTGTTTGTATAGAAGACTTTCAATTTGTGAACGATATGAAACCCTCCAGTTTGAATATCATAATTGATATTAATTAACATTTGATGATTCAAAAATCTTCAAATAAATTCCTCTACCTCGATTTAATTCGTTATTCAATACTTTTGGAAAATGTATAGACGTCATACTCCCTGAAAATAGCTATAGGACTTTTCTGTGTTTTTTCCTCCTCGCGGCGCTCTCATACCGTTTTTGAATTGGAGACCTTCTTGTTCTAGAACACGTCATTTTCAAGCACTGTCTTCTCGCGCAAGAATCACTCACAATGTCTTTTTTTTACCAGCATAAACTTCAAACACTAAATCACTCATTTTAGCACAAATTGGCACAAACTACAGCCGGTTCTATCGAAAAAAAATCTTCAACACATACATCCTAGCTTTTCCTCACATCATCAACAACCCAACCTCAATCTGAGTCATTGTGAGAGGTCTGGATGTACGTGTTGAAGAATCGGCTTGTAGTTTATGCCGAAAATGGGTGATTTAGTGTTTGTAGTTCCTGCTGAAAAAAGAAAGGAGACATTTTGTTGAGTGATTTTTGCATGAGAAAAAGGTGCTTGAAAATGACGAGTTCTAGAACAAAAAGAACTCTGAAACGGAGAGCGCCGCGTTTTTCACGTTAAATAAGTCCTACAGCTATTTTTAGGGAGCATGAGTATACTATACATTTACCATATTTTCCATAATTCATTTCAACAATGTTGGTTTCCGCTTGAAACTGCCAATTCAGATATTCGTTTTGTACACTGTTTCTTCAGATATGTCGTTCATTACCAAAGGCAAGACCGGTCCTGATTCGGATAATAATGCGCATGCTCCCACCCTGATTTTCTTGAAGTCTTTTTTTTTTTTTTTTATGTTCTGGTTCCCACGAAAAGGGATATCCTGTAATGTTCAGAGAATATCGTGGGAACAAGGGAAAGAAGGTAGGAGTTGGTGTTCTTCTTAAATTTCTGGAGGTTGTATGCCTCGGGGAACACCTCCCTAGGCAATGAGTTCCAAAGCCTCGCTGTTCGTTGGATGAACGAGTCTTTGGAAAGTGATGTTCTGCAGGTCTCCAAAGTGACCACGAAGGGGTGTGATGACTGAACTTGACGGATTAGTCTCGAAGAGACTGCCAAAGCAGGAACGATTGTTGATATTTCAGAAGAGCATCGCCCATGGAAATATCTATAAAATAGAGACAAATCGCCAACTTTTCTACGGTGTTCCAGACAAGTGAGCGAGTTTGTAAGCGAGGCATCACCGACGGGACGAATTGCCCTTTTTTGGACAGAATCCAATAGCCTCAGGATATGTTCAGGTGCCGCGCTCCAAATATGGGAACAGTATTCCAGGACAGGTCGGATCTGTGCCTTATAGATCATAAGCAGCTGGGTGGGGTGAAATAGCTCTTGGCACGAAACAAAAACCAAGTTTTGGGATGCACTTTTGGCAATGGACCTCCGTGATTTTCCCAGGAAAGGTTATTGCTGATAATAATACCAAGCATCGATATGGATGACTTCAGTGGTATGGTTACTCCTGACAAAGTTATGTTAGGCACAGTGAGATCGACTTTTCTAGAGAAAAGACATGCTTGTGTTTTGTTTCTTGAATTCTACCAAGTTATTAGATCCCCACTCGAGAATTGTTGCTAAGTCCATATTTATATTATTAACATTTCTTCCTCGTTCATTTCTGGTTTCACGGGCTGATATAGGGGCCCTGGAAGAGAAAGCGGTATGGAGGTACTATCATCGGCAAAGCTGTGTACTGGACATGAAGTTGCTTTCAACAGGTCGTTGATGTGAAGTAGAAATAGTGTTGGTGCGAGAATAGATCCTTGCGAACACCAGCATTTATGAGTAGAGTGTCAGATGAAACTCCATCGACCACTACATGGAGAGACCTGTTTGAGAGAAAACTAGCAGGCAGAGAACACAGCTGAGGGGCAAGCCATAAGACGGAAGCTTGGCGAGGAGTCCCTGGTGCGCAAACTTCGATCCGAACTTTGGAGATATCTAATGCCACAGCTAAAGTTTCTCCATACTTTTCAATAGATAGCTGCCATATATGTGAGACGTAGCGAGCAGGTCACCAGTTGATCTCTGATGGCGGAAGCCATATTGCCTATCGTTGACAATTCTGAGTCTTCCAGATATTTCATGAGCTCCATGTTGATGGCTTTTTCCATGACCTTTGAAATAATAGATAGCAGTGCGATAGGTCTGTAGTTGCTAGGTAGGGCCTTTTGCCTTTTTTAGGGACTGGCTGTACTCTTGCAATTTTCCAATTGGACGGAAATACCCCCAAATTGTAAGAGTGGTTGAACAACTTGCAAAGAACAGGTGTTAGTTCGGGGGCACATTTCTTGAGAACAATCGGCGGGATTCCTTCAGATCCACAGGCTTTGTTGGTGTTGAGACCCAGCAAAATCTTTCTGATAGTACGTTGGCGAAAGGTGATCTCGGGCATGTGACTGTCAATTGGTGTAATGTTCGGGGGTTGTTTTCCCGATGAATCCAGAGTGGAATTTCCAGCAAATAGGTGCGCAAAGATATTGGCTTTTTCCTGGGCAGTCGTTGCTAGCATCTTCTTTGGTTAGAGGAGGAAATGAGCTGAAGTGAAGTTTCTTCCCACAGCTTTGGCGAAAGACCAAAATGAACGGGATCCGTTAGGACATTCAGCAAGTTTTGATCTTATTTTGGCATTGTGGGCATTTTTTGAGCATTCTATTGTCTCTTTGCATATGCCTCTAGCCTCGACATATGCTGCTCTGGTCTCAGGGCCCGGATTTTTAGCCATCGATGGTATGCTGCCTGTTTGAAGCCACAGCTCTAGAGCAGTTTCTGTTAAACCAGGTCTTATCGGATGATGTTCTTCTTTCGGTATTCGGTATGTAGGTTTGCATCCCCAACATGATGATTTCAGAAATTGTCTCAGCACATCGTGTTGGATCTACTGAAGAGAAACAAACTTCTTCCATGGAAACGCTGAGAAAAACATACGAAGACCTTCCCAGTCGGCCGAATTGTAATGCCACATGAGACGGGGTGGTATTGTGCAGCTCGATGGTAAATGGAAAGAGCATGTTGTGGAGATGAGGGTGTGATCAGAGTTTCCAAGTGGGGCACAAACTTCTATTCTATACGGGTCAGGATTGGTGGTGAGGAAAAGATCTAGTGTATTGGCAGACTGGTTGTTGACATCAGGGATGCGGGTTGGTAGCTCGACCAGTTGTTCTAGACCATGAGTGATGGCGAAGGCCTCGGCTTGACGACCCGCATCATCTGTTTTGTTAGAGAATTTGAGCCAGGCAGCGTTATGTACATTAAAGTCTCCCATGATTATGGTTTCAGCTGTTGGATGGTTCTCCTGAATGTAGTCCAGTTTGAGTGATAAAAACTCAAAGAGGTCGTTATATGAAGGTTCATTAGGTGAAAGGTAAAGGTAGCAGAGGAACTTAGTCAGTTTGGTATCAGATAGCTTGAACCACATCAGATCAAAGTCTTTCGGTTCCAAACTCTCTTCACGCTGGCATGAAAGGTTAGCCTTAGCGTAAAGGCAGACTCCACCTTTGAACCTGAATCGAGAATGGAGTTCGTAACCAGGACAAAGCATATGGACCTTGTTGGTGGACGAGTTTACTTGTGTTTCTGTTAGAGCCAGAATATCTGGTTTTTTCGTCTTTAGGTGATGGTGGACGTCATTGATGTTCTTGTTGAGTCCGCGGATGTTGCAAAAATTAATCTTTAATGTTGAGTCCCCTAGAGTACCTCTCGCCCGGAAATCCGAATGGAGAGGTATTTTGCTTCCGGAGTGTTTTACTCTAGGAGACTTTATCATTATTACTATTAGGATGCACCTGAAAATAAAGGAGGAATTGGGGGAAAAGGAAAGAGGGAGATCGGAAAGTATCGACCGAACACTGAAACATGGAATGATCCATTTCACAGCACACAAAGTCGATATGGTGGTATTTCACCGGGCGATGAGACCATCTTCCACCTACGGCTCATTCTTGAGAAGTTCCTTTGGCATTCCAGTTATAGGTTATATTTCAGTGCTTTTTACACGATAAAACTTCATTTCTAACTTTTACGCAGCTCTAGGCACATGAAACATGCTGTACATAGCTTGCTTTCATTTGGGACAAAATTTGTATCTACTGTTTTTGACCAAGTGAAAAACCTTGTTATACGCACTTGCACGTTGAAAAATTTCATGATATTAGAAAGAGAAATGTGCGACTAAATGTTCGTAAACTATTTCAAATTCAATAATTTTTTCAAATGGGGATTTATCAGTTTAACTTCGGGACGGAGATAAAAGTTCATATCGTGTAAAATATATTCATAGCTAAGGAGATTCTTCCGAACGAAATTGGGCACGATTTGTTTAGATTTGGAAATGTTTATTTCCAGTCCCATGTTTGGAGGTTTGTTTTGAGTATTGGCGGCGTTCTGACGGAGCCGCTGCCGCCTTGTTCACGTGCAGGTGTCCTTCTCGGTAGTCAGCGTTATTTTTTAACGGTCGACGCTGAGTAGATTCAGACAAAGCTTTGTTTTTTTTCTCGGAATCGATGCCGAAACATATTTTTGAAGAGTTTAAGTTTTCAGTCTGGGTTTGATATTCACATCGTGTGGATATTAACCGGTCGAGCGTTTCCACAGCGTACCCTGACAAAGACGCCTCACCGTTGAGGATTCTACGTTTGAAGATAAAAGGACCAATCTTATTTCTTCGCTTCGTTTTCGGGTCTGACTGAAAAGGTGAAGAAGTGTCAGAAGAAGAGGATTAGTTTCCGCCTGACAACGGCGAAGGGCAATTTTAGGGGAAGAAAGAAGATTTCCACACCTTTACACGTTTAACGGAATTCATCATCCTGGCCAATTTGGTATACGAGGGACATCAGAGAGTTCTTCAAAGATATTCTTCGCATCTTATCATCTAGGAATTTCCAGATCGGCGATTTTGATATCGAGGGACATCAGAGAATTCTTCAAAGATATTCTTCGCATCTTGTCATCTAGGAATTTCCAGATCGGCGATTTTCTACAAGTCCTGAGAAGCTACTCCAGGGAAATAGCTGAAGCAAGAAGACATCTAGATCTTTCCTTCTTCGCTATCAGGCATCAAGTCAATAAAAGGGGCCCACGAATCTAGAGATTAATTTGTCCCGGGACAGGTTAGTTACTACGAGTCTATATTTATTGGGATTAAACATCCTTGTCTGTCAAGACATCATTAGGGATTCCTCGAGAATACCCGACCAAAGTGAACCCCTTTGGACCCGGAACAACAATTCGCGTTCCTACTTTCCACAAATCCTGCAACGAAAAGGTTACCTTCCTGCATTTTGTTTGGGATAACGAGTTAAAGTTAAATATTCCTAGTTAGGCGCGATTCACTACGCTCGTTATCCACCCTAGTTTTTGAAAAACCGTGATCCTACCTCCAGTCCTCCCAGGCTGGTCTTGCGGCATTTTTTTTTCAGTAGTTATAGGAATAACATTGCACGTCGTTATTCCTCGCGAAACCCAAAATTCATGTCTGAAATTCAACACCTCTGTTAGGCGACGAAAAAAATAATTTTTCTAATATAAATTTCACTGGCATTCGGTATTTGCAGCTATGGAAGAATCCACGAAAGAAATCGACGAGTTTCAAACACGGCTTTTAATTCTTCGAACTCCAGTAGGCACGACTAGCCAGAGTCGCTTGCCTACAGACAAACAAACAGACTTCGCAGTGAATCTGTCTGATGAATTATTAGATTTGGCAGGCTTTCCAGAAGCCGTTTCCTTGGTAGATGAGCCTGTCTAGAATTCAATTAGGTCCGAGGAGCGTTGCTACAGACATGAATCGCAAATTTGTTGGGCTCTTTTGGAAAACAATAATGGCTCAGAAAGCCATTCAACTCGAGTCACGACACCAAAATTAGATTCAGATAGGAATTTAAATACTCCGCGAAAATATGAAGGTATGTTTTCTGGAAATGCATTCTATATAAACGAAATGGGATTGCGAGAGGCGAGTCCACAGAGAGTGGAAATTCGGGAAAATCTCCCTTTGAGATTTCCCAAAAATTTGTCAGAAAAACCCTTTTTGGGATTTTTCAATGAATTAGAAACTGAAAAACCCACTTCGGGATTTTTCCAAAATTTAAAGCAAACGTCTAGTCGATTTGAAAAAAAACCTGAAATTTACATGCAGAACCCTTCATGTGGAGTCTATTATGTGAAAATATTTCACTCACCTTAGAAAAGCTGGAAGAACACTCGAAAGGACTTCGATGTCAAAAATTAGCAGAGCTGCACTAAAGAGGTTATATGTCTGACTACTCGAACAAGAATGATCCAACACCAAACAGGACATACTTAATAAATTTTTCTGAAAACAAATCGGTAGACTGTAAGACAGAGCGACATCACCTGGTGAGCAATTCAAGAACTAAGTTCAGCGACACTTTCATCAAGCACAAATTGGTAGGGCAAAAAAAACTGAACGAACATCCTAGTGGGAATGTATGAGTTTGGTTAATGGAAAAAAAATACTTGAGAAATTTCACTCTCAAGTATTCTAGAAAAATAGATGAATTCAGCTGTAAAACGTCTTAGATATATACATTATAAAATTTTGAACGTAATGTTCAATGATAAAAATGCCTGTTGAATAAGTCTGAAAATATCATACTTTGAACTCAATACGGCAACGCTGGAAAACACACATCCGCGCGAGGAATGAATATCTTATATATCGCTGATATGCATTGAAGTCAACATCAGACCCAAACAGGTGTAGCGCGATGGGAATCCCAGATGTTCCATTGCATTTAATAACCTACAGATATATTTCATTTGTTTGGATTACCTTTGGAAAATATAACTGTTTTCTGCCGAATTTTGAATCATATTCGTTTGGTTTTATGTAGGAAATGATAATTTCTGCGATTTTTCATGAATCGAATAATGGTTTTAAGTTTCAGAGTATATAACTACCTATATCAATCACTCAAAATCTTAATATGTTTTCAAGTCTCCTATAATAATATTACTACCCCTGACTAAACTGGGATCCCGATTTATGATTTATAATTTGTAGTTCATAATTTATAATTGTATTTCTTATCTTTGGATTTGTTTTCCAATTTACAAATACCTACATATGTTATTTAATTATATGCACACATAGGTGTCTCACACCTAGGTGCATCTGGAAAAATGTAAATCAGAATATTACTACTTATTTATACCATGTTGTAATATATATAATGTAATGTAAGAATGAATGTAAAATCTCATTTAATAAATCTCAATCTCAAAATCTCTATTTCAAATGAAAATGTTGCAGAATTTGATTTGTTCTCGTTTGGAAAGGATAATATCTGTGATTTTTCAAGGGCTGAATTAACATAATTATAGGGTGTTGAAACATTATTTTTACTTTCATAAATATGGTTGAATGTTTTTAATATTTTTGTTCAGTGTTGGAACGATTACCGAGTACTTTATTTCATATACAGTGGAGTTGATTTTTTTTTATCCAGAAGACTAGTTACTGATTTTTCTTAGGAAATGTGATAGATACATGATTTTGGGAGGTTTTTTCAATAGTTTGAGCGTATGCTTGGAAATTATGAGGCATTTACAGTGACTGACAGATGATTTTTTCAAGAAAAATATAAAAGTTTGTATGTATGGGGTCAAATTTTCCTACATATATCCCAATAAAAAGTTGAAAAATACGGCTTCAATGAAGTCTACAAATGCATTAAATATTAGGTTGTCACAAAAAAACAGTTCCGGAGAAAATAAAATGAGTTAATGAATCGAAATAAAAACATGACATGTTACCGTCGATTTGAAAAAATAAAATTTACAGGTAGAACTATTTATAGTGAAGTCTATTAATTGGTTTAATACCAGACTGTCACAAAAAACAATTTCGGAGAAAAATAAAATGAATAAAAGTGTTTCCTTGATTTATACGAAAAATAGTGTTTCACCTGTAAAGTTTGACAAATTCCGTTTCACCTCCCGGAACCTATTCGAAACATAATTGAAAAACCAAAAAACTACGTGAAGTAACATGAATATGGAAAAAACTTACCTTTTTTCTTTAAACACTCACTGAAAACAAAAATACACACGAATCATACGACGTTTGGTGACCAAATGACTGACGCTCTGTTGAGAGCAAGATCTATGAAAACCGATGCGTAGTTTGGGATTCCCAACATGATGTCACACAAACTTGTGCTAACTTGCTGCCTACGGATCGTAAGATTGGCGCCGATAATTATTGATAAACACGGAAAATATTCTCTCGTTCAGATTAATGGCTTTAAACTTTGCAAGATAAGCGATCTTAGTGCAGATGAATAGCAGATTTATTCATTATATAATCTTTGCCTGACAATGGTGGATACTTGAACGATATATATTTTCAATTGAATTCATGATTTTGCGTTTGACTGTGAATACTTTTGTAATTTCAGACATAGCCCAGAGCTGAATGAAAATGCAATATTTATCAGATTTCTTGTCCGTCTGTCTGTAATAATAATATGAAGGAACCATAAATTTTAAACTAACTTTCCGATGAGCTAGAGACTGAAACTTTAAGCAATGCTCAGAACTGAATGAAAATGCAATATTAATTCGCTTTCTTGTATGACTGTCTGTTCATTTGTCTGTATTAATAATAATTTCTGTGATTTTTCGTATGATTTTTTGCAGCAGAAAATGATTTTTTCTTTTTTATTATGGAATATGAGTGTATTATGAGTTAAATGTATGATTTTGAGAGGAAGAGATTTTTTAATGGTTTTGGGTGCTTGTTTCAGATATTTTATTTTCAGCTTTCATATGGAGACTAAAAGACAATTTTTCTTTCTCATTTTTGGAAATAGAGATATTTTATGGTTCCGCTTTCTTGTCTGTCTGTCTGTTCGTTTTCTATTATAATATTGAGAGAAATCGATTCCAAACTAAGTTCCCGATGAACTAGTGACTTGAAACTTCAGATATAGCTCAGAACTGGACAATATTGCAATGATAACTCGCTTTCTTGTCTATCTGTTTGTCTGAAGTAATAATGTTCAAAAAGGTTGATAGGATGGGAATTTTTCCTACAATGTGCGTGTGGTTGCCGTATACTTTTCTTACTATTTATGATTGAGTCCCAGACCTCCATGAATGCGTCAGGCATCAGTGACAACCTCCTGAGACTGAAAAGACTCCAGGCGGGTCGGCCCCCATATATATATATATATATATTGAAATTGTTAACCTAAAACCTTTATACATTTTTCTATGAATGATTGGGCCCCAATTCGGCTTCCAAACATGATAACCTCGCATATCTCAGACCTCAGTGATAGTATCCAGAGATCGTTAAATGCCTCACGCGGGGCCCCCATAACGGACATCTTGAAATTCCTAACCTACAACCACCATATTGTTTTCTTTTAATGGTTGGGCCCCCATAATGTCCCCACAGATGTCTTAGACTTAGTGGCAACCTCCAGAGGCTGCTAAACATCCTCCAGGCGAGGCCCCCATAACAGAAATTTTTTCACACTTAACATACAGCCCGTCATATTTTTTTCTATATATGGTTGGACCCCCATAATGACTACATAACGTTCCCAGCTGTCTCAGACTTCCATAGTAGTCTACCAAGACAGATAAACACTCCAAGCGGGCCGG
The DNA here is from genome assembly GCA_018342105.1 of Gonioctena quinquepunctata. NCBI lineage: Eukaryota > Metazoa > Arthropoda > Insecta > Coleoptera > Chrysomelidae > Gonioctena > Gonioctena quinquepunctata. Next base: position 25,733 of record JAFIRS010003831.1, on the reverse strand, counting down.
CCGGCCTCCATAACAGACATTTTGAAATTCCTAACCTACAGCCGCTATATTTTTTCCTATATATGGTCCAAAAACCCTTAATTAAAATTCCTAACCAACAGCCGCCATATTTTTTTCTATATATAGTTTGAGGCCCCCATAACGTTCCCAGATGTCTCAGACCTCCGTGGTAGTCTACCGAGACCGATAAACACCCCTGGCGGAGCCCCCATGACTGACATCTTGAAATGTCTAACCTACAATTGCCATATTTTTTCTATATATGGTTGGACAGTCCCCCCCCTAGTGACCGCTGAACACCCCAGAGGGACATTTATTCTCACACTTAACCTACTACCGCCATATTTTTTCTATACATAATTGGACCCCTGTAATGCCTCCATAACGTTCCCTGCTGTCTCAGATTTCGTAGTAGTCTACCGAGACCGATAAAGACCTACAGCCGCCATTTTTTTCTATATATGGTTGGGCCCCAAAACGGCCCCCATAACGTTCCCAGATGTCTCAGACCTCAGTGACAGCAGTCTGGCAGTGGTCTGGCAGACCTAGGTCCCCGAAAACCGTATGATGTAAGTTTCCAAAACCCATAGCTTTACTACTATTGTATGGTGAATAAATCAATACAAAATACTTACTGTTTTTGTACATATCATAGATCACATTTAGAATTGCAGCTTGATGGAAACCATCAATATCTACCACTGGTTCACCCATTTTCGCTGTTTCGATGGACTGCTGAATATTTCACCTCTATTAGATTTAATTGCAAGTAGAAATACTAAAGTTTAAGGCCTCTGCATGTAATGTATACGTAGCCGGCACATAAGCCACTGCAAGTAATTGACATGACACGTATGAATAAAACCAGTCTTGATTCAGATCTCGTGGTATCTATACATTCCCTGAGATTCACATTGTACATGGCGCAGTCGTATCAATAAGATTGAGATTGAACCACGTGGCAAAATAGAAGAAAAATGGACCTCAGAGGTGTACCACCAATGAAAATGTCAGGTAACCTAGCGGAAAATTGGACATTCTGGAGTCAAAGATTCAGGCGTACCTGTTAGCAACGGAGATATTCAAAAAGGAGGAGATGTGCAGTGTGCACAACTGCTAACATTAATAGGAGAGGACGGTGTAAGAATTTATAACATGTTTAGTTTTACTGAGGAAGAAAAGGACAAATTGACCATGCTTATAGATAAGTTGGATAAGCATTTTAACGCAAAGAAGAACCTCACGTACCAGAGACATAAATTCTTAACCTGTCAACAACGAGAAGGAGAGTCTATAGAACAATACATAACAGAACTGAAAAACTTAGCGATCGGATGTGAGCTGGGAAACCTACAAGATGGCTTAATAAAAGATATACTGATCTGCTGAATCCTGTCAGAAGAAATGAGGATCATGACAATTAGAAGATGCGATTAACAGGTGAGTAACAATAGAAAACACAAAACAACGTAGTAGAGAGATCTCAAACAAGAAGGACAAGCAGATCGATGCAGTGAGTAGGAATAGAAAATTTCACATTGGATACGAAAATGGAAACACAAGAAGGAAGGAAGTGCCAGAAATGTGGACGAGACCATGGATATGGAAGATGCCCAGCATATGGAAAGAAATGTTTAGCATGAGGGAACCATAACCGCTTTGCTCAACAATGTAGAAATAACATAAGTAATAAAATTAAGAAGAAAAAGAACTATTCAAATAAAAGAGTTTAATGTAATGAATGTATTGATGAAGATAATGAATTTTTATTTTTAGGTAGTATAGATGTAAATGAAAAGAAAGAAAAATATATGATGATAAGGAGCAAGCCTGGATAGTAGACATGGAAATAGAAAGAAAAGGAATGGTAAAACTGAAACTATATACAGGAGCTTCAGCTAACATAATTCCATTGAGAAATTTGGAAAAAATTTGATTCAATTAAAAAAAAAAGTGACCACCAACACAAAATTGACCTCATATACAGGTTACGAGCTTGATATAGTGGGCAGTTATTGTCTGACTGTCAGATATAAGAACAAGTTAGCTAAAGCATCTTTTTACGTTGTTAAAACAACAAATTGTGGTATAATAGGTCTGAAAACTTGCAACAAAATGAATTTAATAACAAGGGTAAATTCTATACAATATAATGGGGAAACTATTCACTATTTGATAAACAAATATGAGAATTTATTCAATGGTATATGTTGTATAAAACTTCCTTACCATATAGAATTGAAAGAAAATGCAAAACCAGTGACTTTCATGCCTAGAAAAATTCCATTTGCAATCCAGGAAAAGTTCAAACAAACTCTAGATAAACTAGAAAAAGACAAAGCTATTGTAAAAGACAACAACAGCGCGGAAGGAGTTAATCCCGTAGTGTTAGTTAAAAAACCAAGTGGGGCAATTAGAATATGTCTTGACCCAAAGTATTTAAATATGGCAATAAAGAGACATAACTTTGAACTTCCAACATTTGAAGAACTCACGTCAAAATTAGTAGGTGCAAAAATATTCACCACTTTGGATGCTACCCAGGGTTTTTACAAATTCAATTGGACTATGAAAGCTCGAAACTGTGCACTTTTGCCACTCCATTTGGCCGTTACAGATTTAAATGAATGCAATATGGACTGTCAAGTGCTTCAGAAGTGTTTCAGGAAAGGATGTATGAGATATTTGGGAGCATTGAAGGTTGTGAAATTTATATAGACGATATACTTGTATATGGAAAAAATATTGAAGAACACAATTCACGATTATAAAAAATACTAAAAACAGCAGAAAGCCAGAACATAAGATTCAACAAAAGTAAATGCCACTTTGGTATAAAACAAGTTAAATACATGGGTCATGTAATAACAGAAACGGGGGTATACCCAGAAGACGCAAAAGTAGAGGCAATAAAAAACCAGAGCAAAAAAATTTACAAGATGTACAAAAATTTTTGGTTCGTCAATTAAATGAAGATTTTTTTTTTTAATTTATCCGAAAAAACAGCTCTATTGAAAGAGCTGTTAAAAAAAGATTATATTCACTTGGGAAGAGAAGCAAAGCATATCATTCAAAAAACTTAAACAAATAGTTAGTGAAGCACCTTGTTAAAAATTCTATGATGTCAATAATAAAAACACAGTTAAATCCGTAGATAGTTCACAAAACAGTATGGGAGATACCATTCTTCAGGATGGTATCCCATTGGCGCATGTGTCAAGAGCACTCAATGAAGCCCAAAAAAGATATGCACAAATTGAAAAGGAGCATCTTGCTATTTTGGATGCTCAAAGTTTCATCAATATATTTTTGGGAAAAAAGTTATAATAGAAACGGACCACAAACCATTATTAGCCATGTTAAAAAAAACCTTAGATGAATGTCCTGCAAGATTACAGAGATTATTAATCCAACTAAGAAAGTATGACTTTGATCTGATATTTAAGCCAGGAAAAAATTTAATTAGTGCTGATATGCTATCTAGAGCATATTTTAATGAAAATATAGTTGCAGAACTAGAAGCTCAGGTTTGTTTAATTACACAATTTGTAAATGCTTCAGAAAATAAATGGAGCAATTGAAACAAGTTACAAAAAGTGATCCCATCTTGAAAAAAGTCAACATTTCATAACAGAGGGATGGCCTAATACTAGAGGAAATCACATTCTATTTCAAATTTAGAGCAGAAGTAACATGTGCAAACAACTTGATTTTCAAGGGGGGCCAAATTGGTAATCCCAAAAGAATTACAGAAAGAAATATTAGAAAAGCTACACGTAGGTCATCAAGGTAGTAAAAAAAACATAATGAAAGCCAACAATTCCTTCTATTGGCCATCTATGAACCAGCATATAAAAAAAAATCATTACAGAAAAATAACCGGGCATAACCAATGGTTACTCACCTTATCATCAAGAAACCATGGAAAAAAGTGGTGATGGATGTTTTTCATCTAGGGACAGACTCATACCTATTAATAGTAGATTACTATTAAAAATATTTTGAAATTAATAACCTTAACCGAGATTTAACTAGCGAAAACATAATAAGTCACACAAAATCAGTTTTTTCTACACTAGGCATTCCCAAAACAGTTATTTCAGACAATGGCCCTAGAGTTTAGTAGCTTGAAATTCAGACAATTTTTGGAGGACTGGAAATTTGAGCACATAACATCACCCCACCCTCAATCGAACGGGGAAGCAGAAAGGCACATTCAGACAATTAAAAATACCTTGAAGAAATGTAGAAGGGAGGGAACTGACCCCTATTTAACAATGCTCGCATTGAGAAATACCCCTGTAGATGGAAAACATTCACCTGCGAATATAATGTTTGGTAGAGACTTAGGAGAACTCTTACCTATTCCAGAGAAAATAGCTAATTATAAAAATAGAATACGACAGCAAAAATTATATTATGATAGGAAAACTCATGCTGAATTACCAGAGATTTGACAGAAAAAAAAATTGGAAAACAGGAATAAGGTCATACATGGTGAAATTAGAAAATAGACGCAATATAGTGTGCAATAGAAAATTAATCAAAATTGAAAAAAAAGCACATCCATTTTCAAAAACACCCAGAATAAACATAATGAAAATAGGGAGAACAACGACAATGAATATGTTTATCTAAAGGTACCATTCACCAGTAATTAACAAAATGATAGTCCAAATAATGTTGATAATGATAATTTAAATGATGATTGTGAGTATGAAAATAATAGTATAATACAAGATAGTGTACAATTACTTAATAATCGACCACAATAATGCTGAAATGAAGTGAAAACCAAATAGAGAGACATGAATTAATTACACAATTATTCCAAAAGAGAGAAATATAAAAAAGTAATTGAGAGTAGTAGACCTACTAATAAAGAAACAGGTAACAGTCATAGAGAGGATGATGTATACAGCGGCTCGATGAAAGAATTTGAATCAAGAGCCACTGGAACAAAATCAGGGAAAACATTTAAAGTAACAAGTTATTTGAAGGACTATTATGCATATTAATAAAAACATGCTCTCGATAATCATTACATATGCTTTGAAAATATTTACTTTATAATCATTACATATGCTTTGAAAATTTTACTGTACAAACAATTACATATGCTTTGAAAATATTTACGTATAATCATTACATATGCTTTGAAAATATTTATTGTTTAATCATTACATGTGGTTTGAAAATAATTATATTTACTGTGTAAACAATTACAGGTGATTTGAAAATATTACAGTGTAAGCAATTGCAGGTATTACAGATTGTACTGTTGTCAAGATGAATATAGTGTTTGTGAATTTGTTTTTATGAAAAGGAGAAAGATGTAATGTATACGTAGCCGGCACATGAGCCACTGCAAGTAATTGACATGACACGTATGAATAAAACCAGTCTTGATTCAGGTCTCGTGGTATCAATACATTCCCTGATATTCACATGCAATCTTCTGAAATCAAAGTCGACAAATATTTAACCTAACCTAACATTTATTTATATATATATATATATATATATATATATATATATATTATATATATATATATATTCACTATATAATTTTACTTTAGTTTTTATAGATATATGTAATTAATATCACTTACGTCTCTAACAGCAGATAGTAGAAGTAAAGATCCTCCATTTTCACGTTCTGTTTCAAAGTAGTCTATTAAAGACTGTTTTGATAATGCTTTAGGCATATTAATATTGATTATATGCAGGTCTTATCGAAAGAATTGATTAGTTCTGACAAGAACTCTTTTTATTATCAAACAGAAAACACTACAGAAACAAACGAAATAATACATAAACTGAACCAAAAAGTCACAGCTGTCAGACGAATGTTTTCTTGAGTGTTCGGTTCGGCAACGTCTAAAATTTTACTAACAAGTTGGCAACTTTTAAAATTAAATTTTACTAGTTTCATTTCATTGGGAATTTCAAGTTTGTTATTTTGGATATACAAAGTAACCAAAAATGACATCATTCTCTTCTTAACGTAAACATACCATATATGAGATTTCTAATGTTATTTGAACCATTAGGTTTTATAAGATAAAATCAGTCTTGATTGAATCAGGACATTTTTCACTGTCACATACAACATATTTCCATTTTGAATATTCAAGATTGTAAATCTGGGTGATGCTTCGTTGTAAGGTTGAAGTTGAGATAGTATTGGTCATTAGTTAATGGCATCTCAATACTTACTAAGAAATAGACTAAACAGTGTTTTTTTTTCTTATGAATATAGATAGTGACAATACGCTTATATATCTTACCCTCAAAATAAATTGTAATTCAACTGTTTTGAAGTTCTTATTGTCATGCGATATTAGCCATTAGTTGAAAACACTGTTAAGTGACACCTCATCTTTTAATTTTTTATGAATGAAGCCGTTTATTACTATTATTATTATTTGATTCAGGTTTGAAGACATTAGTTATTGTTTGCCTAACACTGACACTGGTATACTCTGAATTGATTTTATGAATATTTCTCTATTTCATCTCAAGCATCTGCAAAGTAGACCTTGTAAGACTGCATAATTATTCATCAGATGTATTACAATTTTCTTCGAGATATTAGCCAAAGTAGCTGTTTACTGATGGATATTTGAATAATAATTCATTATGATTATATACCTCGAAATTAATTCAGCCAATCAAATGCATTTATTTAACCAATCAAATCCCAAATATCAGCGTATATACGACCATGTTGCTTGTATATTCGCGAATATACACGCTTCTTGCTATAAAACAGGCATTTACTATTGTCACTGGCAAATTAAAAAATGATGTCCGACCGTTTCGGAAACACTTCCTTGGGAAAAACTCGAAAAAGCACACAGAAAGTAACACCAGTTTTTTTAAGTTTATGTTTGTAATAGCTAGCTTGGAATATAATCTTGTCATATACCACTTGTGATAGATATTTTGGGTAGAGTATACTTTGATATTTTTGCGTCAATATTGTTGCAAAAATACCACTCAACCAAATTTCTTTTAAAAATGCCTTTCCAGCTTCGCTATCAGGGTATTTTTAAAGAATTTGGTCTCGTGAATTTCTACAATAATATTGACACAGAAATGTCAAAGTATACTCACCAAAATACCCATCCCTTGTTATATAACTACTGAGTATGCCCACTGTCATGTATTATAGTTTTCTATTTTGACACACAATATCAACTGAAAAAAGATGTAGAAAGTTACTTTTAAAATTAAATATATCCAGTTCACAAATTTAGTGAAACGTGCATGACCTAAATGAATTAATTAAAATATAACAAAAAAATAATAATTTGTTGGAAAACATTCACTGAACATACTTGTATTCCCTGATCACTGAGCTGCTGGGAAATCACGATTCCATCTTTGGGAAATTTTCTTATACTCGTCCCAGATGCATAGTATATCTCATGGTCATTTAATTTGAAGTATCCTTCAAATACCCTGTCGCCCAGCTGAATGTTCCATGAGCTTAACAAATCATTGATGGCAGGAACATTAGAACCCCCTGTATCAGGCATCCACCATTGCCGAGTATTTTCATCATAAAATTTAACTTTCTTCATAACTGTCACATTATACCAATCAGCGAATACTATAACTGAAAGTCCTGCATCAACATCCCTTTTCAGTTTCATTATTTCTTCAGGAAAAAATTCGTCTTCAGGATCTACTATCAACAAAGTTCCATACTGAGTGGCATCAAAACAAGTGAAAGGTGAACCTAAAAGATAAAATAATGTATTCCTCTCACTATAATAATACATAAATCTTTTACCAAACTTTGTGCTATTGTAAAATTGTCTAAGAGTTACTAGGCGCGCGTGTTTGTAGATGTGTGTATAGTGTGTGGGTAGACCAATCAATAGAGATTTTCTGCACTATTGATTATGTGACAAAAATTGTGCCAGGAAACCGACTATGCCATCATACGAAAGACGATCCGTTATATTTCCTACTCACAAACTATTACTGCTTAATTTGTTATAAACATTTAAGAGCAAAAAATCGTGTTCTTTTCGTTTTTCGATTGTAACATGAAATTTAATGAAGCAATCTCGATGCTTTCCATGGACGAATTGTAGGAAATCAAAATGGGAAAGAAATGAGCCCGGGCACGACTCAATCAGATTATAAGTAACGAAAAAAAATCGAAAAAAACAAAAAATTAGCGTTTTTTTTAAATTCATAACACTGCTATTTTTAAAGTTGTAGCGCAAGTTCTCCATGACATAGTATTGACTGATATGTACTTCATGTGTAGAAAACTCGGGCGAATATGTAATAGAAGCGCGCTGCGCTTAAGTTATGAATCTGCTGCTATACCCCCACTACTCAGCCGCTTTCACGCGCTTGCCCTTTTTCAATCATCTTTGCAAGTATTTTTCACCTATTTCGCTGCATTTGCAAAATGAGAATAGACGTTTTGTAGTACTATACTTCTACTTGCAATTTGTTTTTGGAAAATTGGAATCGAACCACCTATGATGTATCCAGGCTTGGTCCAATAAAGTGCATTAAACAATTCAAATTGCAATCATGCAAAAACTAATACACATAAAGTAAATATCAATCACTACTATGTTGCAAAGTGCATGCGTTACATTTTGAAAAATGGTTATGAATTAAAAAAAAAACCTGATTTTTCCGTTTTTTCTCCTTTTCTCCTTTACGATCGAGTCGTGCTATAAATTATTTTCAAATTTTGATTTTCTATAATTCGTCCATTGAGAGCATCGGGATTGTTCCATTAGTTTTCATGTTACAAGTGAAAAACTAAAAACACACGAGTTTTTGCTCTTAAATGTTTATAACAAATTAAGCAATGATAGTTGCGAGTAGGAAACATAACAGGATATAACTACGGACCGTCTTTTGTATAATAGCACAGTGTCGGTTTCCTGGTACTATTTGTGTTACGAAAAAATATCTAATGATTGGCCTAGGGAGTACGTGTGATTTTCAGCATAAATGTCTGATATAATGTTTGTACTTGTAGCATGCTGAGCAATTCATTGGTACCTACATTTCTATTTTCGATAAAAATATGCCACAGTCGGTTTAAATACCTAGTGTGTTAGATGGGAGATTTAATATCAATTGTGGCATACCCGGAAATTACTGATTTGAGCGCCCTCTCTCGGTAAGTTTGACCAGTGAGTGTTCCACTACCTATAGCATACCGTATTTTGGGGTATCTAGATTCAGGTTCCTCACTGATTGTAACAAATTGATACAGAAGTAGAATATTCCTTTTTCGATGACTTTCTATCTATTGATTATTTTGTACATTGCCGAGACCTTTTTCTGACAAGGCTGATTTAATTTGAATATAATGCACATTATCCGTGAAATAATTGAATATTGTACGTATATCATTAATATTTTGTTCAGCAAAGAATGACCCAGTGACGTTTATAATCATTTATAATATACAGGTTATTTCAGAATTTTGATAACATAACACCCAATTGAATCTACACTTCAATTCACAGTGGTGAGATATATTTTATCCCAATATCTCCAATATGTGAAAAAAATCAAAACAATAATTAAAAAAGTTTGAAATGGCCCGTTTCACTGGGACTAATTTTGAATATAATATTGGTGGGATGGTTTCCAGATCATTGAAACCTTTCATTAGACAAAGAGTGTCGCTATGTCTGACCTTGACTGAGTTGGGTATGCATACATATTCTGTAAATAACCTTCATAAATCCCCTCAATTGAGAATGTAAGGAATTCAGTCAAGGTGTCATCATCATGCCTCAATTTTGTGAAGAAATTATCAAAATTGATCTGGAGGGGTTTCTTCACACCATTTCACCACACCTACCCGTTGACATCATCGAGATATATCAACTATATAATAAACATGAAGATGAATACGATGATGTAGATATTTGATATAAAATAAAACATATGTTTACAATATCATGTTAATTTATTTTCCATTATATATATATATATATATATATATATATATGGAGTATAAAAATACAGTTGTAATACAAAAATAAAATATTGAACATACGTTTTCAAAACGAATTACGAACAGAGCTACCCAATACATTATATGTCAAGAACTTTGGTGTTATTTGCAAATTTAGTTTTTTGTTTAGAACTCGATATCCACTGTAGATGATTTTGTAGCATTCGGTTGATGTGAACAATCAATGATGAATAAGGGATTCTGTTGGAATTGCTCAAGATCATATTTCTGTCGTAAAAACTACTTTGAAAGTCCTCATATGCATAGTCAGCTGACGAGTATAGTTTTCTATCAAAGTGCTTGTATGGGTAGACTTCATAGTTCACATACACTCGGATATTATTAATGTCCGCATTTATGGAATTTTGTCACATCCACTGTTCTGTTTTCAGATGCAGTGGTACTTTGAAAATCAATAATTATGAAACGAGGTGTTGGTTGTTTTTTTTGCCCATATATCTGAAGATGTGCGATGAAATGAGGATAATTTTTTTAAGTAAGTAACTTTATTTAAATAGGAATATCCTAATAATAATAAAGACATTGTATATAGACTAACCTAGTAGGATAACCATACCCAAATTTCATTTGAGACGAAAGGAGACTAAATGTAGATGGCAGCACCATAGAGGGAGGCCAATGATTTAATTGGTTGCTTTGAACTGTCATTTTGGTCGAGAATCGCTTATCTTGTACCAGAGACCTTGAGTTTATTTCATTTGTTAGCAGATCCGCATTTCGCATTTCCCAGTTTTAGTTACGTGATTAACATGCAGTAAGTGTTTTATTGCGTTTGTGTCTCTGCGTTCAGGCTGTTATTTAGTTATTTTGATATTTGTGTGCTTTCTTATATAATACGACGAATGTAATATTTGCGTATACACAGTAATTCATGAGTTTTAAGTGTTAACCTGTTTTTGTGTATTTCTCAATCTTAAAGGACGCTAAGCGCCATTTCCAATATATCATCTCTGAACTCTTGAAGTTTTTGAAATTGTGCAAGTGGAAAACTGAGCCCAATATTAAACGTAAGTAGAGTATATTTATTATATATAAAAAGCTTGTTTTTTATTAGTGAAAAGATATTATGATGACGAGATTCATTCTTGGTAATATCGAGATAATATCAATTTAGCATGAAAGAAAAGCATATCTTTGAATAATTAAGTCACTTTGTTGTGATTCTCATAAAGACTTTTGGATAAAAATATAAAACACTTATTAATATTGATTTGTAATACATAACAGAAGTATGTAAAAAAATTAATAACTTGAGGAAGAAGACATTTATTATTTTTGTATTTTTATCCTCTAGCCACCAAGGATATATAAGACCAAACAATATTTCATCAAAAAATTGGCACAAACAATATATAGAGATTTCGAAATATTCATACAGATCTCCCCTTAATTTTTTCGTGATATATTACCAGCATATAATAGGCAATGCATGTTTACTCTTTCATTCATCTGCTAAGTTTCAGGATTGAATCCTATATTTGACCACTGAGATACATTTTCAATAATATTTATTGTTTCAGATGTCTGGCAATAAGTGTCAGTTCTACAAGTGTGGACTATCTGCGAAGGTAGATGAAACAATAAGGATGTACCGATTTCCTGTGAATCATGCTAAAAGATGTGAAAAATGGATCCTACATTCTGGTAAGCTCTTCTCTTATCCAGACAGTCTGAAAACAGCCACTAATTTTTGGACTTATATTAACTTTGTTTTTTTATATATATATATATATATATATATATATATATATATATATATATATACAGTGTCCGCCAAAAAGTATGTACCATATGGGAAAAAAGTTTATTATTGGAGTAAGTATTGGAAAAAATATTCTGGGGAAAAGTTGGATAATATGGCAAGATATCAAAAAAAGTTATTTGAAAAAGTTACTTAGAATTCAATTTTATGCACATGAACGAAGTTTCAAGAGATAATTGAAAAAAATGGAAATAGCAATTTTTTTTGAATATTTTTCCATCTATCTTAAAATATCAATTTTTTTCTATGAATAGCTTGACTGAACTGAACATTTGCATTTCAATTATAATGAGAGAACTTTCTCATTTTCTCCTCACCAGAGGGCACTATATTTAAAAAATGGGATTTGGTCAGAACCTTTGCTGTTAGATCGGTTCGTATCTAACAGTTATATCAGAATTCCACGACAATTGTTATGACATGGTGTTTTCCAGATGATAATCGTGGATAAGTGTTTCATTTCGCACATAAACATGTAAATTATAAGTTTCTTAAATTTGACTCACTATTTCATTCTGAATATTTTCACACGATGTTTTTGAAGTGTCATGTCATCACAATGGTCGTGGAATTAACTGTTAGATACGAACCGATGTAACAGCAAGGGTTCTGACAAAATCCTATTTTTTAAATATAGTGTTTTCTGGTGAGGAGAAAATGAGAAAGTTCTGTCATTATCATTGAAATGTCTGTCAGTATAGTCAAGCTATTCATAAGAAAAAAATTTGATATTTTTAAATAGATGGAAAATATTTAAAAAAATTGCTATTTCCAATTTTTTCGAATTATCTCTTGAGACTTCGTTCATGTGAATAAAATTGAATTCTTAGTAACTTTTTCAAATATTTTTTTTTGATATTTTGCCATCTTACCCCAATTTTCGCCCTTTCACAGCAATTTTTTTTTATTTGCCGCCATATCAGCGATCACGGTACATGTGTCAAAATCGATTTTTTGGTAATCGGACATTTTTTCCAATACTCCAATAATGAACTTTTTTCCCATATGGTACATACTTTTTGGCGGACACTGTATATTTATATATATATATATTTTCTTAATTTCTTGACCACATATGTTTATTTTCTGTATATTCTCGGAATAAGGGCATTAGTCTATTTATTTTTTTATTCAATACTATGTTTCGACATTGTTTATTTCATCCTCAGGTAAATTCTTAAAAATAATGTAAACCAACAATTTAAAAAAAATACTTCTATGTATTTTTGAAAAAAAAACGATAAAAGATAAATCAAACTCAATACCAACAATCTCAGACATTCAATAACGTGAAACATGAACAATCATGAAACATGAACACGAAATAATGGAAGAATTACTGTTAAATTATATTGTAAGTTTTGAATGTTTCCTTGAATTTTACTCATATTTTATGTTATGTACGAATTATGTTTTTAACTTCACATGTGTTTCATTATTTTTTTAAATGTACCTGAAGATGACATAAACAATGTTGAAACATAGTATTGAATAAAAAAATACATAAACTAAGGTCCTTATTCGGGGAAAATAAAGAAAAAATAATGAAGATTGTATCATTTCAGATACATTTTTGAATTAAGGAAAAAACCATCTTCGAGCAGGAACTGAACCCTCGTCTTATGCTCTACCAACTGAGCTATCAAAGACACAAGGTTCCATCCCTCACGTCGATGGTGACGTTACGGTGAAAGGTAAATTGATCTTGATGGCCACTGACAAGTGCTTGAAATCTTCTTAATACCCATTTGAACATCTAACATCAAATTATAGGAAAAAGCAGTATCTCGAAACGCAGATGGAACCTTGTGTCTTCGATGGCTCAGTTGGTAGAGTGTGAGACTAGAGATCTAGAGGACGCAGATTCGATTCCTGCTCGAAGATTTTTTTTTTCTTATTTAAAAAATTTGTCTGAACTGCCACAATCTTCCTTCACCTATATTTTCACACATATATATATATATATATATATATATATATATATATATAAATATATATATATATATATATATATATATATATATATATATATATGTGGGAAGTATTTGCTGACTGGTTAGGTACAATGCTAGGGATATTGGGGTAAGCAGCAATGAAAAAGTTAACTCTTTAACGTTTATCCAAGCTTTCGGAAATGTTTATTTCCATCATCAGGAAGAAACTTTGTTGAGGTTGGTTTCAATGATGTTAAACATATTCATCTAATAGTGATACAAAAAGAAAAAAACCTAGATCTTGGAATAAAACAAAGTTCAAAACGATGGAAGTAGTCCATTCTCACAGTGGAAGATTTATTTTTGATAAATAAACACACAAAGTTGTCTCCACAGCTTTTAATTCCAATCGTTTGGTAACAAAGACAAAAAATTGGGGTTTTTTTGGTCCAAGGTTAAGGATCAGGTCCTAACTCTTGATGATGTTTATTAAACATGTTTCGGGCATATGAATGTCCATCTTCAGTAAAACAGTACAGTTGTTGTTTAAAAGTTGTGGAAGAAAAGGGGTAAAACTATGTAACTAGGTGTAAGATTTTTAGATTAATCTAAAAATATTGGTCTTTGTTACCAAACGATTGGAATTAAACGCTGTGGAGACGACTTTGTGTGTTTATTTATAAAAAATAAACAAAGTTCAAAGTTAATACAACCACTTTAGCATTGTTTAAAATTAAAAAAATAGTAATGTGTGCTCTATGTGGTGTGACAAGTGTAGGTCAGTTTCACTTGTCACACCACATAGAGCACACATTTATATTTTTTAATTTCAAACAATTCTAATGTGGTTGTATTAACTTTAAACTTCGTTTTATTCCTTTATCTACGTTTTTTTCTTTTGTATCACTATATCAGATGAATATGTTTAACATCATTGAAACCAACCTCAACAAAGTTTCTCCCTGATGATGGAAATAAACATTTCCGAAAGCTTGGATAAAACTTAAAGAGTTCACTTTTTCATTGCTGCTTACCCCAATATCCCTAGTTTTATATATTATATATATATATATATATATATATATATATATATATATATTACTTTCATGATAAAAAACAACTCGTATTTTTTTATTGAAATGAAATAATTTCATGGCCAGCCTCGAATTCTTAAGGTGCTTACAGACATGAACAAAACACTGAATCTTACATCGTCGAGTATCAAGTCTGGATGGCACCCCATAACATAGCGATACATCACTTGTAGGTCTTTCGATGTTACAAGATGATGTTCTGTTACAGGTAAAAATTATGTCACACCAAATAGTTTATTCATGTCTGTACGCGCTTTACCCTCACTGGTAAGAAAATTTGTGACTGCTTTAATTGTAATAGTTCTTCATATGTTTTATGTAAAGATTTTGTGTTTCGTATGTCACCCATATTATAATTGAACTAAACATCTGATTGAATATTTTATTCTAATACCTTGACAACTGTAAATTTCAACGAAAATCTCTCAGGACTTGATACATTTTTTAAATTATGACCAGAACTGGATAAAAAACATAATTTTTATTATTTTTTTATTGACAACTGATCTGGTAAACAACTGCAACAATTTTGTGAAGAATCTTACTCTGTTTCATGTAATGTGAAGTGATTTCAAAAAAAGAGTGTGTAAACTTAGAATTATTTTTGTTCCTTATAGGAAAAAATCCTTTTTTCATGTTTTTTTTTTAATTACTACATTCAATAGGGAATTTGACATTGGAGAAAATGTCCTCATTACAAATTATAGTAACACATTTAACACACTACCAATGCCCTTCTGTCATTTATTCGAACATCACAAAAAGTTTCCTCAATGTAGTAAATTCCTCGTAAAAATTATCTCTTCCTTCAATAAATGAAATTCCAATGTTAGAATAAAACACAATTTAATTTCATATTATAATCATTGAAATATTTATTTCAGGCAATGGAAGATTAGCGGACTTGAGCCCCAGGGCCCTAAGGGGAAAATATTTATGTAGCAAACATTTTGCTATTGAACAGGCGATGTTGAAGAGATTGCCACCTGATGCCATACCTGCCAAATATATATCTGAATCAAGTAATGCTGAGTCCAATGTTGAAGCTGAGAATAGTCCATTATTAAAACTTGCATCCACATCAAGAACATATGGGCCAGCTCCTAGGAAGAGACTTTTTGAACAAAGTGTAACTGGAAGTAGTAGTAGTAGTAGTGACGAATATTTGAAAGAAATCCAGAACTTACCAATAGGAGAAATAAAAAAGAAACGGACTGCTGAAGAAGAAATTGTAAAACTAAAATTACAGAATGAAAAACTGAGGAAGAAAAATAATAATTTACAAACGCAGCTGAACAGTGCTAAAAAGAAAATTATGAAAATACAATTGTCAGCAAAAAATATTTTTAAAGATTCTCCTACAATATTTTCAAAATGTTTAGTAAATATGCAGTTAAAACATAAAGTACGTTCTCCATGGACATCTGCCGAGAAAAAGACAGCATTATCATTATATTACAAAAGTCCGTCAGCATATGTATATCTCAGACAGAAAGGTATTATACTTCCCGCTGTTTCAACTATCAAAAAATGGTTGGGAAACTTCAATTGTCTCCCAGGATTCAACAAAAGGATTTTCAACCAGATATCTTTGAAGTCAAAAACTATGAAGCCATCTGAACGATTATGTATAGTTATGTTTGATGAAATGAGCTTAAAACGAAAATTGGACTACAATAAAAAAATAGACATGATTGAGGGTTTTGCCGATTTAGGAATTTTTGGAAGACAATCAGTTCCAGGTAGTCAAGCATTAGTGGTTATGATCCGAGGAATTTATTCTTCATGGAAAATTCCAGTTGCATATTTTGTTTCTGAGGGTGGTGTTAGTGCCAAAGAATTAACGGACAAGTTTTGGATAGTTTAAAAAAATTAGAAATGTCAAACCTAAATCCAATTGGAGTTGTTTGTGATGTCTCTAAAGTAAATCAACAGTTCTACTGTAACTTGGGGGTCACAGTCAAAAAGCCTTATTTCTTCTTGGATGAAAAGAAGTATTTTGCATTTTATGATGTTCCACATTTGTTGAAGTGCTTGAGAAATAATTTCTTGAACAATAATTTTGTGTATAATGGAAAATATATTCAATTTTCTGATATTAAGAAAGTGTATGCTATCGATAATAGTAGTAAAACAGGAAAGTGTCTACTGAAACTAACTGATAAACATATGAACCCAAATGCTTTTGAAAAAATGAGTGTGAAATTAGCAGCTCAGCTGTTCAGTCATAGTGTAGCAACTGCAATTAAAGTGGCTCTCAGAAGTGGAGAACTTGTTTCTACAACAGGGGAAAATACTTGTTATTTTAGCAGGGGTCGGGTCACTTTAGACCGGTGGACTTTGGACCCTGGGATCAATTCTATTATTAGACAGGTGCGTACGTCGCTGAAACAATGGCGCATGGATAGGTGAGCGGATGAGTGTTGGCCAGTGGCTGTGGCCCGGGGGTAAAATTGGGGGTTGGCCCACCTGGGGAACGTGTTCCATGACGTAATTCTGGCGGCGTTGGTAGACTTCAAAGGTCAAAATGGCAACGGCAGACTTCAAGACAACGTTGGATAGTTTTCACCGGTGATCCATAGCCGAAAGCCTCCTTCAAAGATACGGTTGGCAGAGGGCCGTAGACTTCAAAGATATGGTTGGCGGCAACGGGATTAGCCATGACCCGTGACGGAATGGCCGCAAACTTACACGGTCTGGCCTGGAACGGGGTGAAAAGACACCGCCAAACGGCCTGTGCTGAGATAAGGCGTTCGGTTTGGCGACGGAATGTGGACGTCAACGGCTGAATTTCGGCGATTGGTCCAGCTAGTGGGGTGCAAACGGCCATATTTGGGTTGAGTTGGGTTGAGTTGGGCTGTGTCGGGTTGAGTTGGTCAACCGTGACGTTGGCCCAAAGGGACATGTGGGGGTTGGACCGTGGCTTTGGTCCGTGGAAAATTTGGGGGATTGGCCCACCGTGGCTTTGGCCCGTGCACAAATTGGGGTTTATGGCGCAGTATTGTGTAGCGAAAACGACTAGAATGGCGCAGTATGGCTCAGTATTGTGTATCGAAAACGACTAGAATGGCGCAGTATGGCGCAGTATTGTCTATCGAAAACGACTAGAATGGCGCAGTATGGGTGCAGTATTGTGTATCGAAAACGACTAGAATGGCGCAGTATTGTCTATCGGAAACGACGAGAATGGCCTTGTATGTGTCAGTTTGCTATACATAGGGCTATCAACGAAATAAATTCAGTATTCAACGTGACTTTGGCCCGTGGGAAATTTGGAGATTGGTCCGTGGGTAAATTGGGGGTTGGCCCACCGTGACGTTGGCCCGTGGGAAAATTTGGGGTTGGTTCAGCCAGTGGGGTGCGGATGCAAGGTCCTAAAATTTCGGGGGGTTGTCCCACCTCATAGGAGCTCCTTTCGGACAAGAGAGAGAGAGAGAGAAAGAGAGAGATATGAGAGTATAAAGATAGACAAGGTGTTTCATTGGCAGCTGAGAGAAAAAACATGGCCGCCTGTCGTTGAAAAAAACATGGCCGCCTGTTATTGAGAAAAAAAACATGGCCGTCTGTTATTGAAGAAAAAAACATGGCCGCCTGTTGCAGGGAAAAAACATAACCATTTCTCATTGGAAAGAAAAAAAACATGGTTGGCGGACATTGGAAAAAAAAAACAAATATCAAATATACAGAGTGTCTCAAATTACCATGAAATACATGAATTCATATACCTTTCGTACAGGGTGTACCAAAAAGGTCGATGTCCCCGATTCAGCTGATTTTCAACGAGGCAATGTGAATCGATGTACTTGAGCTATTTTGGCACTTGAAAATCGATAAAAAAAATAAAAAATCCAGTTTCCGTCCTATCATAGCAAGTGAGGTGTCAAATGAAAGGAGAACACCCATATAATCTAAATTCATCAAGCTCAGCCCTCCAACTTTATCGTAGAACAATAAATCGCTATTTGATAGCCTTAAATTACATGAAATAACAAAACCAATACTCAATTCGTATTGGACGCATCGAGGACAGTTCAAATTCATCAAAAACAAAAAATGTTAAAATTGAGGTTTCGAACCCACGACCGTCAAATCTCCAAAATTCGATTTCGATAATTTTGGTATCATTGGATTCGTACCGATGTCAAGATAATATTAAAATTTTCCGGTGTCAAAAGGGCGTAGGACGAACTTCGTTATAATTGGGAGCACAACCTAGTGCGCATACTCTGAGAAAAGGAAATTCAATGTTCTATACGTATTATTGATCCGTTTCGATGTACTCGCGTCAAAACGTTAGGAATCAGCATAGGAGTACTCTAGAAGCAATGTACTTTTGGAAATTAAACTGTGATCAGGTCTACAAGTTATATAGGTATCGAAATATAAAACTTGCGGGACTGATATATCATCATAGATTCAGAGTTCAGGGAAGTGGGTGATTTTACTAGCGGATTTTCTGTTGAGTTCACAGCGACATTAAAACAATCACTTGTGAATTGAAGGAAAAAGAACACACTGGAGAATAAAGCACTGAAGAATAAGAAAATGTACTTACTTTTTTTTATAGATGAACCCAGGCACGAAAAAGTGTTGATGAATAGCACGAGTACTGGTATTCGGAATGAGTACACGGAGAGTCGGTTGAAGCGGTGATAAATAACTGACGCGTTTGCCATTTGAAACGTTTTTCCCTCCCAACCATCATGCATACGTGACCGAGCGTTATCAGTATGGCCGGAAGTTATTTCCTGTTGTCGATGATAATGAAAGTTATTATAAACAATGCGGAATCTGCACTTTCTGATAAGAAGTGTTATTTCCGGTGGTCACTGTCATATTGAATAAAAGTCTAAATATATGGGAATTCGATTCAACTCAGAAAAAATTAAGTTTGTTCATCCGCACATCGATGTATCTCTTGCAATGACGACTTCAGCTTCCTAGGACTTTTCGACATTAGAAAAGGTATTCTAACCTACTACTCCATGATTTAGCCGCTGGTGTCACTGGGGGCGCTAGTGTCCGGGTCGGCGGCCATTGTGGGTGACGTGTTATTGGTCAGTGGGGTGGAGACGATCATATTGGAGGTGGAGCGTAGGGTAGGCACGCTATTGGTGGGTGCAGGCGGACATATTTGGGTTGGGTTGAGTTGGGTTGGTCGGACATGCATTGGTTGCAGACAGCGGTAGGCTGGTGCAGACCGCCATGTTGGAGGTGGACGTGCGTTGGGTAGGGCTGAATGCAGACGGCCATGTTGGATGTGGGTGCGGACGTTGGGTAGGCATGCTATTGGGTGAATTCAACATGAATGGCACTTGTCGTCGAGTTAAAACAGAAATGTCGACGTTTCGGATGTATCCGAATCATCGAAAAAGAAGCACTTACGGTCTTTTAAAAATAGAGATAGAAGAAAACGAATGCTCAATTCGGATAGGCCACATCGAACAGAGTCCAAATCCATCAAAATCTCATAAGCCGGAAGTGACCACTGATTTCGATGCGATAAGGGAAATTTCGGTGTCAATGGATTCGTCTCGATGCCAAGAATCATAATTGCGTATTTTCCGATGGCAAAAGGGCACTAGGAGCTAACTTCGTTATGAGGTGAGATAGAAAAGGGTGCGGGTACTCTATCAAGACAACTTTGACTGAAGAACATGAATATGAAAAGTTTGCATGTATATCATGCGGAGTTGAACAAAAAACGGGGAAATGTCGAAACCTGGGTTCGAACCAGGGACCGCCAGATCTTCAGTCTATCGCTCTTCCAACTGAGCCATTTCGACCAATGAAACAATTTCTTGAAAATCACAATGAGTACCCGACAGGATCGAAAAAACAAGCATCCAGGGTGTCACATAGGCTGATATTGTCATCTTAAAGGAGGAACATGAATATATATTTTGAAGGCAGGATGTATAAAAAAAAAGTCAACGGCACCGATTTCACATATTTATCAAAAAGCAGAAGGAAATATAATAGCCATCGATGACTCTACAAATACATTCTACGAGGCATCATCCCCGGATTTACACAGCCGAAACATATACATGCTACAGATGTCTGATGAAACGGAGATCAGTGCTGTATTCCAAACGAACACAGGAGCCAACTATTGGTTAGTTTCTAGCCAATCTTACATTAAATTCAATAATACCCAAATGACATTCAAAGTAGAGGGCGAATAAGTGACATTTTCCGAGGCGTACCGAATGACATCACAACGGTCTTCAGATACATCGATGGACACTTATATTTCTTTCGTCGAGATACATATTACAAGTATAACGAATTCACCCGGAAAGTCTCAGCAGGACAATTCAACTGGAATTTATTTGAATACATTACTACCATGCCCGCCGAAGGACTTTACAGTAATTAAAGACTCTACTATCAAAATTATATCTGTACATGATGATAAATAAATATGTTATTTTACATCTGTTTTCACCCAACTCAATCCAACTCAACCCAAATATGAGTATAAAGAACCTGGAACCTCTGTTGAAAGAATGCTGTCACTGTGACGTCAGTCCTCATGTTGATGTAATGTGAAAAAACCGATACAAACACACCGTTTTCCATGGCCAACCCCAGGAGGAGGTCTTACAAAAGACTGGAGGTGTGTGTGCGGCCTCGTTATGAAGGTTTAAACCTTCGGAATCCCCACTTGTTATCGTTATTTAGGACGAATCTTAAATATCGATAACTGATAGGCCTACCATTTGGAACAATAAAGATGATGGAGGAAACACTCAATGGAAAATTTGCCTCTGTTCTATTTCAACAGCACGAATACAGACTTCCAAGTTAATGGAGGCGATTCATTAATTCGTTGAAACTTTCGACAGCACGAACTACGGTCTCTAATTTAATAAAGACGGTTCATTAATTCTTCGAAATTGGGAGACTTTTCAACAATCAAGAATGTCATCCAACATATTCACTGATTTTGTTCACCTCTCTGAGCAGATTGTCGTTGTCGGTGACGTCATCATTCATCTCAAACTGTGTTTGTGGTAACAAAGTTTGTGAAAATTGACCACAAGCATTACAAATTCTTATTAATTTTTCATACTCAAAAGGTACAGAGCTGGGATCGGAGAGAAACTGTCTTTTCAGGGGTGTTGGTTCGTGGACCTTTGACCTTTGCCTTTAGGCATCGGAACCGACGTTATCTCCAAACAGAAAGTTTCCGTATTGAGTCCTGTGGAATTTGATTGATATATGGCAGAAATTCTCTGCCACACATCATCAATTGTCACCTCCGATGCAGGCTTGAAACGCATCCACCCTAGCCCTTGACAAAATCCTTGGAACAGAAAGTGAAACCAATCTGATCGGTTGGCTCCACTCCCTCCGTTCCTTTGAGAATAATTTGGGTGATTGCATCCCTCACCCACCCCTCAGGCTCCGCACCCTTGGGTATATTCGCAATTTTAAACTCCACAGTTCTACCCTGGAGTCCAAAACGTCGAATTTTTCTAAAATTATTTTTTACAATGTTGAATTTTTTCAATGAAGACATTACAAAAATTTTTGTTCACCACAAGACAGGTCTGAACCGCACAATGATCTGGAACAAACAGACTGAAATCAGCAGTGCAATGTATAAAGTAAAACGGTAGACCGGAGGACTGAACGCTCATTTCCCCAAAAGGCCCCCGATTTTATAAAATGTGTGCTTTACTCCCATAAGAATACATGCAAAAGAAGTGCATATGAAGTACTTCTGTACAAAACCACCTATTAATGAGTGACCATGGTAACGTATGGATTATTGCTTGTAAATTTCCACTATAACACAAGATTACAAAGTATGGCAGAACGCGTAATATGAACACTGAAAGAAAGACTCTACATGTACTTCAGTTTGCAAGGCACCTACAATTGGCTAAAAATATTATCTGAAATAATCGCCTCCTACAATGATACTGTGCATCGAACGACCGACTTCAGCCCATTTGATCTTTTGTATGCATCGGTTGACATCAGAATCGTTTTATAGTTCATAAGATCTTGATCGGTAAAATTTGTTGGCTGGTTTTCAGTCAGAAGTCTCTTCAAGTCCTCAGACAGTTCGTAGGTGTCTTGACCCAGGTTCAACGTATTACCCTTATGTCAAATCATTTCGAAATAATGCTCAGCTTTGGCTTCGCATCGTACAGAGCCACACTAACGAACAGTATGTGTCATACTGCGCCATATTAACGAACAGTATGCCGTCAAAGACACCACCGATGGAGGGACGTAGACTCCAAAGACACGGTTCGCTTCGTGAAACGTGAAAGCGAAACGTGAGACGAGAAACGCGAAACCGCTCTTCCCTAGCAATATGGACTAAAAAGTCAAAAAAAAAATTATAGTTTGAAGAAATTAAAAACGCTTTTATTACATGAAAGAAAATAACCTGCAAAAGTGGAGCAAGAACAGTGGGATGCTGTTCCCATATTTGCAGCGTACTTTGGTACCTAGGATATGCTCGTCATCAAGAAACAATAAAGTATCCTAGCCATGAACTATTACACAATGTTTTAGAATGAAATATCGTAAGTCGAAATAGCTCAGTTGGAAGAGCGATAGACTGAAGACCAACCGTGTCTTTGAAGTCTACGGCCCGCCATCGGTGGTGTCTTTGACGGCATACTGTTCGTTAATATGGCGCAGTATGACACATACTGCTCGTTAGTATGGCTCTGTACGATGCGAAGCCAAAGCTAAGCATTATTTCGAAATGATTTTGACATAAGGTAATACGTTAACTGGGCCAAGAACCTACGAACTGTCTGAGGACTTGAAGAGACTTCTGACTGAAAACCAGCCAACAAATTTTACCGATAAAGATCTTATGAACTATAAAACGATTCTGATGCAACCGATGCATACAAAAGATCAAATGGGCTAAAGTCGGTCGTTGATGCAATATTTTGAGGAGGCGATTTTTTCCCAGATAATATTTTAAATTGTGGTGCCTTGCAAACAAAGTACATGTAGAGTCTTTCCAGTGTTCATATTACGCGTTCTGCCATCTTTGTAATATTGTGTTATAGTGGAAATTTCAAGCAATAATCCATAGTTCCATGGTCACCATTAATGGGGTGGTTTTGTACAGAAGTATTTCATATGCCTTTTGCATGTATTTTTATGGGAAAAGCCACATTTTGATAAAATCGGGGGCCTTTGGGAAATGAAAGCTTTCCAGTCCTCCGGTCTACGTTTTATTTTTATACATTGCACGCTGATTTCAGTCTGTTTTTTCCCCAGATCATTGTCGGTTCAGACCTGTCTTTGGTGAACAAAAATTTTTGTAATGTCTACATTGAAAAAATTCAACATTGTAAAAGATAATTTTAGAAAAATTCGACGTTTTGGACTCCAGGGTAGAACTGTGGAGTTCAAAATTGCGAATATACCCAAGGGTGCGGAGCCTGTGGGATGGGTGAGGGATGCAATCACCCAAATTAATAATAATAATAATAATAATAATAAATCTTTATTTACCAAGAATTATTCTCAAAGGAACGGAGGGAGTGGAGCCAACCGATCAGATTGGTTTCACTTTCTGTTCCAAGATTTTTCAAAGGCTAGGGTGGAGGTTTCCCCCCATCGGGGGGAAATTATGATTTCAAAATTTCTGCCAAACTATTCCAAGGACTCAATCAAACCTTCTGTTTGGAATCGTGGGGTTTCCCTGCCAAAGGCAAAGGGCGGCCACAAAAACCCCAAAAAAAAAGTTTTCCAATTTGACCATGAAAAAAATAAAAGAATGGGGTCAATTTTCCCAAATTTTTCCCAAAAAAGTTTGAGTGATGACGTCAAAAAAATCTGCTCAAAAAGGGGGAACAAAATCGGAATATTTGGGGTGACATTCAATTTTGAAAAGTCCCCCAATTTCGAAAAAATAAAACCCTTTTTAAAAAATTTAAACCGTAGTTCACTGTCGAAAGTTTCCCGTTTAATCCCCCCTTATTAAAACATTCTCTGTTGAAATAGAACAGAAAAATTTTTTAAGGTTTCTCCATCATCTTTATTGTTCCAAAAGGCCATCGTTTTTGATATTTAAATTCGTCCCTTCGAAACAAAGGGGGTTGAAAGGAAATTTCGAGGGCCCCCACCACCCCCTTTTTAAGACCCCCCCCGGGGGTTCCTGGCTGGTTTGTACGGTTTTTTTACATTACTAACTAATGACGTCCGTGCGATTCTTTAACAGAAGGGGTTCCCGGTTCTTTTACTCTTTGGGGAGTTGGGGTTTGGGGAAAACGTGAAAAAAAACATTTTTTTTTCTTTCAATATAATTTTTTTTAATAATCTTTAAATTAAAATCCTTCGGGGGAGGTATATCAAAAAATTCCGTGAATTTTTCTGGCTTTCCGGGGGTTTTTATCGTTTGTATCTGACGAAAAAAAAAATTCCTCGATTTTCAAACCGTTTGATGTCTTGGACGCCTCGGAAAAACCCATTGCCCTTACTTTTGTCATTTGGGGTTTTAATTTTTAAAAAATTCAAACAACCAATACCCTTTTTCGTTTGGTCGCCGTCCCGTTTATCAAACATCTGTGCGTATATTTTGGCAAAAGGGATATTTAGAAGTTTTTAAATCATCCTTTATATTTCCTTCTGCGATAAATATTGGGGAAACGGGCCGTTCTTTTTTTTTTTTTTAAATCCTGCCTTAAAAAAATATTCATGTTCCTCCCGAACTATCCCAAACCCCGATTTTTTTTTCGATCCTCGGGGTTATTGATAAAATACTTTTTTTGCTATTTTATTAATTTTTTTATAATAAAACACTGGGTTTTAATATAAGTAGGTTATAATATATATAATGAAAAAGAATCATGAATCAGGTTGATCGGTTTCCTAACGTGCATGACCCTTTTTTAAACAAAAAGGGGTTTTAGGGGCCC
>JAFIRS010003830.1:0-112488 GCA_018342105.1 Gonioctena quinquepunctata | reverse complement strand
CTTCTGACTAGCAAGCACACTGTGGCAGAAGATCTTCGAATATCCAGGGGCATCGCCGTAGTGTTCTCAAAATTTGGTCAACTCCAAACACTGCGGGCAACCAGTTGGTGGGGTGCTACAGTTGAAGAAAGCCAGAGAAACATCTACTACCTAGTTACTAAGAGGAATTCCATAAAACCGTCCTATGAAGATGTCTGGAAAGTCTCACCAAACTAAGAGATACTATAGTGGACCGAATCTGGGATCAAAGTAATTCCAAAATTGTCCTGTGGTATTGATGGGTTGGACTGAGAGTCATAAAGTATGCTGGAGGCGATATTCCGATCCAAGCGGCGAAAAGATTTTGGTTTGCTGTAACCTCTTCCACGACCGATCATGAAGACCGTGGAGTGTTACTTCCATCGAACTTCACGGTGCAGATATGAGTCAGCAGATATCGTCACATTTCCAGGGGATGACATTCGGGACGAAATGTCTTCAAGAAGGGGCAATGTAACGAACCTAGGCGGACCTGTCGCCTCATTCGTTGCCATCGACAACGATGATGTCATCCCCGGAGATATTCGAGAACAATCCAGTCGCGCCGCCGCGGATAAAAACGGTCAATATTGGAAACAACTGGAACATGCTGGTTTCCAACCGCCAGAATTGGAAAGGTCGAGAATTCTGTAACGGAGATAAATAGGCAGCACTCAAGAGGGCAGCCAGTCTCAGTCTCGGCGAGTCGATAGCATCGAGCGATACAGTGGCGTAGCTAGTAATATAAATTGGTTGTAAATTTAAGTGTGAAATAAATTAGTAAAACCACGTTAAGTTCATTTACGTCACAATATACTTCTCAACTTCCATAATAGTTCTTTCTAATCAACATAACTTTTTTTCAGGTCAAGTATTCACAAAAGGCAAATTAAAAACCTTCAGATATTTGGTACATAATTGAAAAAGATGAAAGCATTTGTACTGCTCACTGTACTTGTATGGGTATCCATGACCGAATGAAGGATATCACGAATGTGCACACAGGGTACGTCTGCTGCAACCTCTCTGATACTTGATTTTCGAATCCGTAAGATCTTCTAGGTTGATTGCAGCTAACCATAGAGCTCTTCTGCTCCTCGATAAGTCATTTTAACTGGTCAAAAACTTATGATTTGAAACTGTAGACACCGAGTGAAACCCGACTCTATCCTTGTCTCGATGGGACCCACGGTTAACTACAATGCAAATAAGGGGCATTTTTCTTCAGTTGAAAGCACGAATTATAATCCAAAATTGAAAAAACCTCTCAAATTCGCACAGAAAAATCACAAAATGAACACTTTTACCACTACGGTCGCTTATGACGAATTACAATGTGTGCCAACAGCCGCCATATTGCTTTCGTTTTGACAGGTCGATGGATTGCCTAATTTTAGATTTCACTTCTTTCTTCTATCACAGAGAACATCAAAACTTCTTCTTCTTTGATGTCATGAAATCTACAGTTCGGTCACAGTCGGTGTCAAACAAATATTTATTAACAACGAATATTGATAACTGGCCACAAGAGCAATATAATGAATGTGAAGTCGGGTTATATATCTTTCCTTATATTGGCAGCGCGTAGTAATGAGTAATGGCAACCGATCATCAACCAATATATGTCACGCCTCCATTTTCGCGCATACGCATGAATTCACCGTTGCCAATTAGAAAGAGTCAGATCGATGGTCATGCTTCATTTGTCTTTATTACCAATATTGGTCTTAATACATATATGGTATCAAAACAGAGCACGGAATCATGAATCCATGGAACGTGAACTTGTTTTTTTTTGCTTTGGTCAACTTCGGTTCTGTGAAACCATTGTTATATCACGCTTTATGCGAATTACACGCAAATTACACCCATTTGGCCACTTCACGAAACCTACACACAATACAATGAGATTACACGAATTTCGTGTAATTACACGCATATTGGCAACACTGTCCCCTATTGGCCTTTTCACGACTCGTTACGCGCAAGCGCATTTGCCATGTTAAAAAAGCGGGTAATATGAAAATTTGGGACACTTAGTAAATATACAGGTTAATTACCCTTATTATCAGTGCAATTAAACGAAAAATTTATTGAATGTGCTTCATTAGTACGTACAACAGTTGAAACGCATAATTGTATCCAACTAAGACTATGGTTGAAATTCAGAAGTTGTAGGAAGGTTAGGATAACAATGACACACACACGTATAAAGTGTTCGAAAAGGTCAGAGCATGCTACACGATGCCGTATTTAGCGTAGCATGTATGATCTGAGGAAATTATATTTGAGTTCGAAGCAACTAGCGGTGAAAGTTTGACTGGTGTGAAATAACGACGCATACGTCGCTGGGAGTGCGTTACTGAATGAGATGAAAAAATTGGCGTTTTAAATTTATAATTATGAAAAATATTCAAGAATATTGAATTCTAAGTTTATTGTTGTGCTTTCTAGGTGGTAATCTTCATGTGCAAATCGAAATATTTTATAATAGGGGCATTTGCATGTTCCCTATTCAGCATGCTATCATGGAAGCTTCGGACTGGTGGGGAAAGTAGCAAAGAACAGTTTGGCAGCATTAGACCTGGAGACATTTTTTTTTCAAGACCATGCGCTTGTGAACATCCATCATTGACATATAAACTGATGGACTGGCCATCACGTGACTTCAACACCCAGTTCCTTACGGACTGTATAGGAGAGAGAGAGGTGTTGTGAAGGATAGAAATAAGTCAAGGCAAAAGTTACAAATTGGCTATGGCATTACATTGGAAAAACCAATAGAAATATTGACTGCCTTTGATAAGATGAGTTTTGAAAAAGTTCAAGAATCACAGTAAGGAACTTTTTGCGACATATTTTCATGATATCTTTCAGAAACAAAAGATTTACATTAAGCCTCCATCTGAATGAAAATGTTTTTTATTTCTCTTCCAAAGTTTTCAAGACTGAAGAAAAATATTGATAATTAAATTTATATTCGATATCATGAAACAATATACGAAACCAATATTTTGCCTAAACTCATTCTGTCCTTTTTCACAAGTATTCTAATATCGATGGTATCTTTCTGACAACCAGTCCATAATATTATATGTCTATGACATGATGACATATGACATGACGACATGACATCCATTGATAATTGATAATTCCAAAATGGCTTTAGGGTACTGTAAATATGAAGCACAACTATCAATAATGGATATTGAGGAAGGTAAAAATGAACAAATCGGGAGTGGGACTCACTTTCATGCTATTCATGATATTTTGAATGGAGAAGTAATAAAGGAAGAGCCAATCGAGACCAAATCGTTTAATGAAGAATCGAAGCCATTTCCGACACGTGAGTTTCCTTTAAGAAGTTTTGTAAGTTTGCAGTTAGATTCTTGAAAAAAGGGTTTTGAAGGCTACATTATCAAAAATTGTATTGTGCTGTTCACACTCAATTCAACTATAATTTGAAATGAAAATTTGCTGATCTCGGTTCCAGAGCAATAAGAGTTTTAGTCGTAGGGACATTTCATAGCTTCAAAGACATTTTCCCAAGAAAAATATATTTTAAATACAATGCTTATTTACTGACTGCTTGATTGTCTGTCACAAGCTTCTAAAATGAATAGTTTTAGTTGGGAAGTTGAAATAACCGCAGAGTTCTAGAATAGTTTGATATATCAACTATTTGAAAAAAAAAACACGAAGACAAATTTAGCCATATGTATTGAATCGTAGGTCATACGGAACTCATTCATGAATATGATAATTAAAAGGATGAACAAAAGTATTTGTTCGATAAAACATTGGAGAATACTATGGGGAACTAATGAATTTGCTTTTCATTGAGAGGGTATGGATTTGACGGAATTTTCGGCTTCTTCATTATGTGTAAAAACAATCATTTGGAAGTGTAATAAACTCCGATGTATTTCTTCATCTTTGGGCACTTGAGATTTCAATATGTATGGACCAAAATATTTTCTGATCAATATATATACCAAAACTAGTATATTAGTCGAATATCTTAAATAATTTCAAACGAATTTTATAGGAATCTGGTAAAGTTCTCTTGTATGCATGAATGAAGGTCAATTCATGTTGAAGCCATATTGAAATCACTTTGATATCATTAATAATTTTAAATATAATTGTTCAATAATATAATAAATATGTTTTTTACGAGATAACATGTTTTATAGACACATGATATTGATTTACTTTGACTTGATTTTTCCTCCTTATACACAAATAATTTTCATTCAAATATTTTTTGAAATGTATTTGTCCTCTGATTCCAATGTGATTCAAAATTCCCCATAGTATTTCATAATCAACAGTATCAAATTCCTTCTTTTAATCAAGTGGTACAAGCCTACATATTTAAACTGGAATATGATTCCAGCTGGAAATTTGTTACAACAACCAATACTGCTGACCATATCACATGATTTGACAAAGCCATATTGATGACTGTATAGATATTTAATTTTTTTCCATTTTTAAAATGAAAATATATAAGAGCTTTCTTAATTTCTTAAAAATTATCTACCTCAATCTGAATGCAATTGAAACCAGTTCATACGGCGGATTATATAACATAATAAAATTTCCCATTCTTTCTTATATTAACTCCACTCCTATTGTAAAGTATAGTCACACTCTCTTTTCCGAAAAAATTAATGTTTCTCACATATAATCATATATTCAAGATTATATGGATATGTTGAGAATAGTATAATGCCTCAGCAACATGGATTTGTTACCAAAAGATCTGTTAATACAAATTTATTCAGCTTTGTATGAAACACTTGAGAGTAAATCACAAATCAATGTAATATTTACTGATTTTAAAAAGGCTTTTGACAAAGTTGATCACGGTGTACTATTAACAAAGTTGAATGAGTTTGGACTCTCTGATAGCACACTCAAAATGTATGGAAACTACCTTGAAGTTACCTTGAAAATAGACTTTTAGTAGTCAAACATAAAGGAAATACCTCAGGGAAATATGAAGGTAATTCTGGAGTACCACAGGGTTCCAATTTGGGACCCTTACTCTTTGTTATGTTTATCAAAGATTTGCCCTCAGGTCTCAAGTTCTCGAGCTGTTTATTATTTGCAGAGGATCTCAAATGTTTTAAAAAAATAGAAACTATCAGGGATAGTGTTATGTTGCAGAAGGACTTACAATATGTTTGCGAGTGGAGTTGTAAAAATAAACTATTCTTCAATCTGAAAAAATGCAGTGTTATGAGAATCACAAAGTTAAGAGAGCCGATAATATTTGATTACATGATGCAAGGAGAGGGGTTGCAGAGCGTTAGGGAAATGAGAGACCTGGGTATTACATATGATGATGGACTATCCTTTTCAAACCATGTGAAAAAATTATCAGCAAACCGTATGTTAGGCTTGTAAGACAAACATGAAATGTTTCCAATATAGAAGCTATAAAGATTTTGTACTACACTCTAGTCAGATCGAAACTTGAATTCGGATCAGAAATTTGGTTAGGAGAATATCAAATTACACTTTTTGAAGTAGAAAAAATTCAAAACAAACTCGTGAGATTCTGTACTACAAAAATATCGTATCTATCCTGACTGCAGAATAGTTAGAACAATGCAATTGAGAAATGAGTTTAGAATATTGCCTCTGGGCAATAGAAGAAACCAAAATATATTAATATTTCTATACAAAATACGGAATCATAAAGTCAACTCTCCTGAACTCCTTTCACGGATCAGATTTAATGTACCTGCAAGAAGAATGAGAAATTCTCTTATGTTCAATATACCCCTAGTTTGCACTACTGCAAGGTCCCTGCTTATAATCATGATGCGACTAGCCAATACATTCAACTTATTGATGGATATAGATTGGACAGTTTCATTGAATGCTTTCAAAGAGATCGTTACACAGTATTTCAGAAACTTCAATTAATCTCATGTATTAGACTGTAAGCCATACAATTCGCATGCAAATTCATATTTGAAATATTTTTATTCATGTAATAATAAGGCCTTGTAGGCCTGTTTGAATAATAAATTAAATAATAAATAAATCATATTATAAGGGCAGCTGCTCTCACCAGGTATATGAAGAAAAATTAGATTTTTCGACACATAACACCAATTTTGATAGAGTGTTTCTATACTAGACAAATGTAGTAAGGCTTAATATGCGAGGTCTTTTTTGAAAAACTTCTTTTCCACTAGTAAAATAAACTTTTTCTATTACTATCTGGAATAACTTTTTTTCTGATAAAATATTTCCTTTTTCTAGCTTAATAACCATTTCTTCCTAAACTGTCTTTCACAAAATTAACGGGAACTTCTCTCCCCAATTGAACCACCCCTTATAGAACTTTTCTAGGACTACCCCATCTAGGCCCCTTTTCGGGCTTAGTATGACTTGTCCCTTAACCATCTTCTCAAATGAAATGCTTCAATAAAGTTAATACGTATATTGAAATAAAATAGGCAAATGTGGTCCAAAACAGTGATAAATAAATATCTCTATATAAAATGCTGAACAAGTCCAACCAAAACAAAACTTGACTATATTACCAAACGTCGAAGTCAATACAAAGCCACATTTACCTTGAGTAAAAAAAATACCTTTTCAGAAAAATTCATATACTTTTTCTTTTCTAACTATTTTTCACAAAATGTTTGTTTCTCGTAGAAACTCTTAAAAAACCCCTATTTTGGCCAATAAGCTATTTGATCTACAAATATTTAAAATAGTCCGTTCTTTCTGGGAATTTCAAAACACTGTGTTTATTTCAACCGCTATAAAATCTTCATCCCCTTTTCCCTCATATTCAAAGTATGCAAAAATGCTAGAGTTCCCCCTTCTTAAACTACACTAAGCTTCGCATTAATGTTAAGTTCAAATTTTTCTCTACGTGTGACCATGAAATACCACCCGTTCCATGTCTGGTGTAGCCTCCAAATTCCAAATATCTTCCCCATTTCCCTCTTACTGTTTCTTCTTAGACACTTGCCCGAAATTTCGTGATTTTACACATTTTAGCCTCCCACACAGGCTAGCAAACAAAATTTCGACAACTGACATATTCGAAGACTTATACATCAGTGAGCATCACCAGTTTTGCTGATGATACTGCCATCTTCTATGAAGGCACATCCTGGCAAACTCTAAAAAATAAAGTTGAAAAAGACTTCACAAACGTAATAAACTTTTTTCAAAACCGACTACTCACCATGAACTTTCAGAAAACCTTTTCCCTACCCTTTACATGTTACAGCGATACCCTTCCAACATACAGCCAACTAGTATTCAATAACGGCCTCATAACAATCCCCTCAGCTTCCCATATTAAATATTTAGGAATTATGATAGACTGTCACCTCAGATGGAACTACCATTCGGATTATGTTGAAAAAAATTCAAGAGCATGGCCAACAGGTTAAAAGTTTACAGAGAAATACTTGACATGAAATAAAGACCTGAAGTGGTATCGCAGACGTTTACCTGTAGGTACCCGACTGAAATATTACTCGCAGAAGCAAAAGCTCTGGATGCCCGTCAGTTATACTATCTATCACTAGTTCTCTATCATCACAAAGACAAACACGAGCGCATACAGCATAAACATGAAATACGCTTTAAAGTCAAATCAACAACTATTCCAAGAGTTAATACACTGCTGATATACCCAACAACCTACAAACAATTGAGTCGTTTAGCTCGTTAAAAAAAAAAACTAAAAGATTGGCTGAAACGTGAAATGAGATTCACTGTGCCTACCATATTCTGTGAGTATGTAAACATGTATATGCAATTGTACAGCAACATATTCTTTCTGTGATATCTATGTAAAGAAAGAAGCCCATGCACAAGGGAAACTTTTTTTTAGGCGCTCTGTTTTCATTTACTGCCTTTTATTATTAGTGCTAGTTATATCTCAGATTGTACATGTGAAATTGGTAAACAAATTGATTGATTGAATCTTTAGTTGGTGACGACTTATAAATATAATATTCGTTTGTGCAAAAATATCTAAGTTAC
This sequence comes from Gonioctena quinquepunctata, assembly GCA_018342105.1. Classification (NCBI taxonomy): domain Eukaryota; kingdom Metazoa; phylum Arthropoda; class Insecta; order Coleoptera; family Chrysomelidae; genus Gonioctena; species Gonioctena quinquepunctata. The sequence continues at coordinate 104,436 of JAFIRS010003830.1, read as the reverse complement.
TTAAAACTTTTTAAATGCAATTAATCGACTCTTTCATTAATTTCGCTCTTGTCATTAAAATCAATTTATAAAACCACAAAAAATTAAACAGCTTACCATGGGACCAAACTAAAAATCAATAACACCATACAGAGTGTTACAATTTTGTATTTTACTGCTTTTACAATTTTTATGCTGATGCAGTTTTCAGAAACACTGTGGTTGAATTTGAGTTTCCATTATTTTCCACTTGTAGCTTTATTCAAATTTCAGCTCTCTTCATGATTTAGTCTTCAATCGTTTTTATTGTCACCTGTGATGGTGAATTTAAAGAAAATTACAGTTTGAACATTAATTTCAGATTTCTGGGAAAATACAAATTCCAATAAACTTGCTGATGATTTGGCAAAACCCAAACTCAACCAGTTCGATAATGTCATATTAAAGAATGAAGATGAAAATCACAGTGAGCATATTGATGATCTGTGGACAAATAATGCCGAATTTAAAACAGAGGATGACATCGATATCGTTTATGAAAATGTCAAACCTGAAATATGCGAGAAAAAACCTGGAATGGAAATTGGACCAAATTTTTCCTGTGAACTTCCAATAGGTAAGGTGTTTATTTAACAGATATGTTCTCTACTGACAAAAGTAAATCTTTTAGTATCAGATGGATTCTCCTCAGGGATCTATTCTCGCCAATTAGCTCATAATGTGACATCGGCATTTACAATATCTAGTAATTGTTGAGGCCACTCCTAGTTGGCGTTCCTAGGATGCAACTACGAGTTTTCTCGTAGTTTGTTTACTTGCCATATTTGTTACATGAACAGAACATTTATTAATAAATTACTTTTTAACTATTATTAAGGTTTTTAATAAACTGATTAAATTGAATTGGCTTTTAACATCGGAATGCTGAAAAGTACTCTGGCAGTCAACGTGTTAAACAAGGTAAAAATGAAATATTTGTCAAAGAACAAATCCACACCTTATGAAAATTATTCACTTCATTTTGTAAAAGTTGTTAAATATCATTATGATGTTGAATTAGAAGCCACTGACAAAATTCAACTCTTGTGAGACAATCTTGAGGTTGTAACACTTGTACCCAACGTGCTTTGATTTATTTATGTTTTATGTTCATTCCTCTGTCGCAATGGAACAGAAAATACAATATAAACATTTAAATGCTTAATACTAGAAATAATTCATCACACAAAAAATAATTCATATAAAGTATATCTGCTTCTCTACACTCTTATTGAGTTAACACTTGTGTAGTGAGAAGATAATATTCCGATAAGAAAAAATGGAAGATGATTAGATAGATAGCTAATGATCAGAAGAAGACGAGAGATAATATGAAAATTTAATTAATGATATCTCCGTTATATTACAACTTTTATGTTGAAATTGATCAAAAACAATAACCAAAAATTATGGTTAACTAAGGGAATTCGAACGTCTGCAATGAACCTTAAATGCCTCCAATATTAGAAAATACAGAAATGATAATGACATTCCTGCACATTTTAACAAATACAGGATAATTTATAGAAACATTGTTAAAATCGCCAAAAGAAATTATTTCCACAACAGGATATCTAACGGCAATAATACCTTTAAAGAAACTTGGCGTGTCGTTAATGAGATCCGCAGACAAAATAATGTCGGATCAAGCACAACACAAAATTAAAATACTCTTAATGAGTATTATCGTTCCATATCTGAAAAACTATTAACCAACAGTACAGAAACCCCTCCAGATCCCATACACTACTTAAGAGGAACTACCTACTCGAGACAAGTCTGAAAGAACTTATGGAAACAATCAAATATATGAAAAACATAAATTCCAGCAGTCCTGACAATATCTAAATCAAAGTATAGTGATCCCTCTTTATAAGGGCGGCGACACATCAGACCCGTCAAATTTTAGACCAATCTCTCTTATTCCAACGCTTGGAAAAATAATAGAAAAACTGACAAAATCCAGACTAATGTAATTTTTGACTAGCCACAAAATTTTAAACGACCAACAGGTTGGCTTTCAATTTAATAAAGGAACAGGAGATGCTATATTCCACTTTCTCAAAAATATATACTCGAGGTTAAACTTGAAAGGCGTGCACAGCAGTATTTTGTTGTCTATCTAAAGCCTTTGACTGTTGCAAAAATTCCAGCTCTACGTCTACCAAGGACAAAGTTTCAATTGGATCACCTCATATCTGAGCGAAAGTATGTGAAAAGTGAAAACCTCTCAGATATTGGATTTTAATAAGCTTCCTTTTAATATAACAAAATAAATATGCTGGTATTCCATTGCAACATACCAGACATATGCTATTTTTGGAAAAATATGTCTTATTAGATAAAAATCAATTTGCCTTTAGCGAGAATCTCAGTACCGAAAACGCTCTGTGTAGAGTAACAGAAAAAATTCTGCAAAATCTTGATCAGGGAAAGAAGGTTATTGGAATATTTCTGGACCTTACCAAAACATTAGATACTGTGGCACACCCAATCCTGTTAGATAGGCAACAACATAGGTATTGCTAATGACTTATTTATCTTATTCATGTGAAAGAACGTTTCAAAAATCAGAAGAATAACTAAGAATGCCTTTTATTCTTAGAACATTTGATTTAATTTTATAAAATTGAAAATGTGTTTTTTTTTCATGTGATATTTCAAATTCAACCTTTTATTCGTTTGCTTTTTAACTATTTTGTTTTTCTTTATGACATTGTATTTTGTAAATATCCCTATTGTGGGGGTTTCTTGGGATGATATCATTGAATTTAGGTATTGTAAACAGAATCTTAGAACCTTTCTTGTTTGCAAATTCCATTGAAAAAAAAACTCGTTTATTTGTTTTTCTTTCAGAATCTGGAACAATGCTCCATCAAAAAACTGCTACAGAATTGAATGTATCAGCTGTGAAAAGGGCAAATGATACAAGGATGGAACCGACAATAACTATGAATTCGAAGGATAAATATGATTTGAAACTGCATCCTTTTGAATCTGAGAGAACTCATACAGGGAAAAAACCATTTCAATGCATAGTTTGTTCAAAGATTTTTCCAAGTAAATCCAGTTTGTTGATGCATCAGAGAATTCATACGGAGGAAAAACCATTGCAATGCAAAATTTGTCTGAAATCTTTTATCCAGAAGGGTTATCTTATGGAACACGAGAAAATTCATACAGAGGAAAAACCATTTCAATGCAAAGTTTGTCTGAAGAGTTTTGTTTGCACACAAACGAACATTGGTGGGGCACGAGAGAATTTATTCAGGGGAAAAACCATTTCAATGCTAAGTTTGTTTGGTGATTTTTGCAGGAAAGAGAGCATTGTTGTGTCATGAGAGAACTCATACAGGAGAAAAACCATATCAATGCAAAGTTTGTCGTAAAGGATTTTCACGTAAATGGAGTTTGTTGGTGCATCATACAATTCATAGAGGGAAAAATCATTTCAATGTCAAATTTGTGCAAAATCGTTGTTAAATACCTCTCTGGAATATTCGTTTATGGAGAGAAGGCGGAGAGCATGACAGGACAGAAGAGAATTGACTGTGACATATTTCAATTTATAAGATTTACAATAATAAAATCACATCCAAAAACCAGAGATTGATTAAGTACAGTCCACTCTATCGAAGTAGAATTTATGAGTTCCCTTTATTCCTTAATTTTTCCAATTTTGAGGTAGCTTGCCTACTTGTTATTAGATTTATCATTTTATACTCTCTGGAGTGCACAATTTCAATTTAATTCATTAATAACGTGGTGAGTTCATTGGTGAATCATATCGTTCTTGATTTGAATTAAGCTCACAAATGCGGAACTTTCAGTTCTGAAAAGCGAGGTTCCTGTAAAACAAGGCAGGCGGCGTTTGTTAAATTCATGAATGCTTTGCAAAGATGAGCTCAGGGGAAAAACAAATTGATGAGAGTACCATTTGTCAATTTCCAGATCGGTTCGAAAAATTTCAAGGCTTATTCGCAGAATTTGAAGCTATTCAATTAGATATAGAGGTTTCTTGTGCTGATGATGATGTTGAAAATCAATTTAAAGAACGTGAGGAGTTTTCATCCACACAAGCTTCAATTTCGGCAGAAGCTAAGATCATATTGAAAAATTTAGGTAAAATGCCTGATATATCATCGATTCCTGCAGTTCCTTTTCACACCTCACCGTCAAATATTCATTTTGAAAATGTCAAATTACCTAATATACATTTGGTGAAATTCAATGGGAAATTCGACAATTGGCTTGAATTTAAGGAAACATATGAATCTCTCATTCACGCTAGTGTTTCTATTAATAAAATAAAAAATCATTATTTAAGAGCATCTCTTGAGGGTGATGCACTCAAGGTAATACAAGCCTTAGAGTTCTCTGCGAGCAATTACGATATAGCTTGGGACTTGATTTGCAATAGATTCAACAATAGTCGATTGCTAGTTAATAATCATACAAAAGCTATTTTTGATTTTGAAACCCTCAACAAAGAATCATCAGCTGGTTTGAGAAACATTATTGATACGATTTCAAAACATTTAAGGGCCTTGGAATCTTTAAAAGATAAATAGATAGACTTTATTAAAGCTTCAATTTGAACAGTTGAAAAACTCAAGTCAATAAGTACAAATACACGTAGATACAGATATATATATATATATATATATATATATATATATAAATTGTAATGTAATGATAATTTCAATTTTATTATTATTATTATTATTACAAATATATTTTTGCATCGCGTTGGGCGCTAAATTGTAATGTTCTTTTATTTGTATTATTATTATTTATATTTATTATTATTATTATATAAATATTTTCGCACCACGTTGGGCGCTAAATTGTAATGTAATGATAATTTGCAAATATGTATAATATTGTTACTTTGTTTTTCACTTTGGGTTCAATTGATATGATATAGATAAGTATTTTCGCCCTGTATAATATATTTTGCAATGTAATAATAATTGCTAGCTAACGTCACTGTTCTCTCGTCACGTTGCTGCCAATTATTATCACTTTTCTTACCACAGCTAAAACTCAGTGGTACGCCTCTTGTCTCAGATAGCCGGTTCAGGCAATTGATGCTTGATGTCAAATTTCAATCTATTCAATGGTTATAAGTATGATTGTTGATCATTGTAGAAAACAAACGACAAAGTATCAAAAAGCAATTATTTCCTTTATTCAGGAAAACTTGAATTTACCTGGCCTACGATAGATAACTTATTCTATGGTCAATATACAAATTTTCATGGATAATCATGAGAAAAGGTCATGGGTAAAATATACACAACCTCACTTTTACCTTGAAAGTGAAAATTTCTTTAATAGTTCAAAATCAAATGAAATAAAGTTCTTCTGATGGAATATGAGTTATTAGTGAAGTTGTTCAGTTCGTGATGTGCACTAAGAAAGTTTATACCTGTCTGGAACTGTCGCTGTTCAATACACACCAGGATTTGGATTCCCTTTCAATCCAATGCTCTCAGGAACTTCAATATCAAAACGAAGGAACCATACAAATCCAACAATCAGCTTTGGAATACTTGTATATGGAGTACATACAAGGTAATGTAGTTTGCTGCTTATAATTATTGAAATTATTGAATTTTTCTTCTCCTCCTAACAAAACGTGGCATTCGGTTTTCAAATTATTTTCAATCTCCTCATGGCTTTGTTTGTTATCACCCTGGACACCATTTTTTTTCCTTCCCTCTCATTTTAATTTTTGAATTCGCGCACTATATTGTCACATTTTTCACTGTTTGGGGTTATTTGTCAAAACTTATACATAAAACTAATTTTCCTTTCTTATAAACTAAGTACAACTTTCAGTGATAATTGTCTCTGACACCTTTTCGTTCTTATTTTCTCACAATTTCAAATCCTACATATGACCATACTGTTCCCTGATTGGCTATTGTCATCAAGAAGTTTGCTGTTCTCCCATTGGCTACTTTTAGTTAGCTACAATTTCTGGGATGAGTGTTGCAAAAAAGATAACTCACAATTGTATCAGATGTTTCAAATTTCGACCTAAACGTGTCGATCCAATTATGGCACAGCAACCATATTTATTCCGATAACGGCACAAATTTTGTAGGGGCTGCAAAGGAACTGAAATTATTGAGTGAATTTTTTTCAAGATCAAGTAATGAAATAGAGCAATCGTGTGCCAATAAAAGCATCGTTTGGCATTTTATACCTCCCAATTCACCCCATTTTGGGGGCCTATGGGAATCAGGGGTAAAATGTGCAAAACACCATCTTTTGAGGGTCATTGGGGAGACAAAAATAACTTATAAAGAGTTTAATACCATATTAGTGCAGGTAGAAGCTACTTTAAACTCCCGTCCATTGTATCCACTTTCCTCTGATCCAAATGATATCCAACCCCTTTGTCCAGCTCACTTTTTGATAGGAAGGCCATTAGTGACAGCACCTGATCCAAATATACTAGACATTACAACAAGCAAATTGTCTAGATACCAATTAATGCAGCAAATTCAACAGAATTTTTGGCGTCGATGGTCACGCGATTACTTATCCCATTTACAACAGAAGAATAAATGGGCTCAGACTTCCAAATCAGTTACCAAGGGCACACTTGTTCTGGTAAAACAGGATAACTTACCACCGAGAAAATGGCTTCTTGGCAGAATTATAGAAGTATACCCAGCAGATGATGGCGTTATTTGAGTTGTATCAATAAAAACACACAACGGAATCCTTAAGCGAGCAGTTTCCAGACTCTGTCCACTACCAGATCAAGTGAATCACAACAATGAATAATTTTCACCCTGTATATCAGTGTTAATGTTGAACAATTGCATGCAACCGTTCAAGGTGGGAGTATGTTAAATACCTCTCTGGAATATTCGTTTATGGAGAGAAGGCGAGGAGGCGAGGAGGCGGAGAGCATGACAGAACAGAAGAGAATTGACTTTTGTGACACATTTCAATTTATAAGATTTACGATAATAAAATCACATCCAAAAACCAGAGATTGATTAAGTACAGTCCACTCTATCGAAGTAGAATTTATTCAATCGTTTAATCTAAAAGGGAATATTATGGAAACAAAGAAATCATACTGGGGGTAAACCATTTCAATGTAAAACTTGTCCAAGATTGTTTAAAAAAAAAAGGAAGTCGTATGATTCATGAAAGAATTCATACAGAGGAAAAACCATTTCAATATGAAATTTCTCCAAGCAGTTGAAAAAATATTGTGTTCCCAAGAAATTCATAAAGGGAGAAAACCATTTCAATGCTAATTTTGTCCAAAATTTTTCAACCGAGAAGAGCATCTGACAAGACATGAGAGAATTCATAGAGGGGAAAAACCTTTTCAATGCAAAATTTGTTTAAAAATGTTTGCTCTGAAGAGTTATTATTTGAATTATCATTTCCAGAGCAGAAAATAAAAACAAAATCTAAAATACTTGCTAGATACTTCATTAGTAGTGCCGCTTTTCACATATTGTTCTACTCTTCTGTACTAACTGAACCAAAATGAATTAGCACGATTGCAGAAGCTTCAAAACAGAGCCATGCGCATTATCTCAAACTGTAGAAGATGAATGCCTATAAAAGATATGTTAAAGCAATTAGAATGGCTACCAATAAAATATTTTCTCCTTTACCAAACTTGGATTTTAATTTTTAAAATAAAAAATAAAATTGCCTCAAGTTTTTTGCAAGATAAAATTAGATACAATGAACAAATTCATGGATACAACACCAGGAACAGAACTGATTTCTACATTCAACAAGTCGGATTAACACAAACCCGAAATTCTGTTTTTTTCAAACGGTTCGACAGCTACAACAATCTCCCACAAGATATTGAAAGCCTATTATCCTAACTCCCTTAAAGAGGAAATTAAAGTCATATATCCTCGATCTATAGGAACCCCCAGTGACCACTAATCTAATCTAACCATGATGAACGAACTTTATTATTTAATACTAAATGTTTGATATATATACAGTGCGGTCCATAGGTATGGAATAAATTCATTTTTAGCGATATTATGTATTTGTTTAAAAAAACCTGAAACAGGTCGATTTCTATTGTCAATTTGACAATTTATAGTATGAAAATATGTTCAAAAGGGAGTTTCATTTCTGTTCAGCAATATTTAATTTTTCAAATTTGGTGCAATCATAACTGAAAAAATTTATTTTGAAAATGTAAAATTTTTATACTATACGTAGAATGAAGGAAATAATGTCACATAATGTTTAGGAAGTATTTTTTAATTTATTTTACAATAAAATTAAATGTTCAAAATGACCACCATTCACTTCTTGACAATAAGCAAGTCGATCTTGGTATTCTCCTACAACATTGTAGGACCTCAGGGTTTATGTTGTTAATTTCTTCAGTTATCCTAACTTTTGAATCTGCAATATTGTTTGGTCTATTGAAATATATTTTTGATTTTAAATAACCCCATAAGAAATAATCAGGTATTTTCTTATCTGTTTTGCTAAACGTCAGGAAAAAGTCCTTCAAGACACCAAAAAATTATTCACAAAACGCACATGAATAATGTAATGTCAATCTAGTAGACTAGTGTTATTTTGATATTTATAAGTTGCTGACACACATCAGTGTATTGAAAAATATTTGTGTGTGTATTCGATTTAACTTTGGCTCATTTATCCGAAACTCAAAGAATAGACATTTTAATTATGATTGCAAATAGTAAAACAAGAACTCAAAAGGAAGTTTGTGAAATGTTTAATAATAAATACCCTGGTCAACACGTCTCACAGTCTACAGTTAGCCAAATAGAAACAAAATTTCGGGAAACTGGACATGTAAAAACTATTCAAAAACCAGGTCGAAATGTAAATTGGATGAGGAGAAAAGTTAGCGATTGAGGAAAATCCGCATATGACAAGTAGACAACTTGCCGCCGACAATGATGTAAGTAAAACATCGATATTGAGAGCTTTACATAAAGAAAAATGCCATCCTTATAAAGGTCAGTTGGTTCAGGAGTTAAATGCTGATGATCCTGATAGAAGGTAATAATTCTGTGAACTGATGATGGACAGAATGGAAGCAGATTTGCAGTTCATGAAGAAAATTGTTTTTTCTGATGAAGCTACTTTTCATTTAAATGGAACGGTTAATAGACAAAAGTAGATATTGTAGCAGAGAAAATCCTCATTGGATGTGTGAGGCTCACACACAATATCCTAAAAAAGTGAACGTTTGGGCAGGTATCATTAACTACAAATTTATTGGCCCTTATTTTTTTGAAGGCACAGTTAATGGTGAGGTTTATCTAGATTTTTTTATGAACTTTTTACAGCCTACATTAAAAATACTTTCTCCTGATGTTAATGATCCAAATGCAATTTGGTACCAACAAGACGGAGCTCCACCGCATTACAAACGTATTATTAGAGATTATTTGAAGGACGATTTAAAAGTTAGGATAACGGAAGAAATTAACAACATAACCCCTGAGGTCATACAAAATGTTGTACGAGAATTCCAAGATCGACTTGCTTATTGTCAAGAAGTGAATGGTGGTCATTTTGAACATTTAATTTTATTGTAAAATAAAGTGAAAAATACTTCCTAAACATTATGTGACATTATTTCCTTCATTCTACTCAAAGTATCAAAATTTTACATTTTCAAAATACATTTTCTGTTATGATTGCATCAAATTTGAAAAACTTAATATTGCTGAGAATGAAAATCCCTTTCAAACAAGGCGCCACAGGACCTCCCTTCTCATTTAAAATTTTTGAGGGGATGCAAAAAGGGGGTAATATTTTCATACTGTAAATTGACAATAGAAATCGACATGTTTCAGTTTTTTTTAAACAAATACATAATATCGCTAAAAATGTATTCCATACATATGGACCGCACTGTATATACTTGGATACTGCATTACATCAGAAAATTCACCAATAGTGCACACTTTCTCAGTATTACAACGATTTAGAAGCACTTACAGAAAAGTTGAAAAAGCAGCAAAACGTTGGTACTACCATAACAGAATCTACGAAAGTAAGGACACCATTAGAGAAACATGGCACACAGTTAATGAGTTTCGTGGCAAAACTCCTACTCCATCAAATAATGTCGCAATGGACTGCAATACTCCGAATGAATTTTATTATTCCATAGCTGACCGACTGTCAAAAAATATAGATAAACCACCTGATCCATAATCATTTATGAATAACATAAATATTGCTGAAACATTTGTTTTATATGAGACTAATTTAAAGGGGCAATTTTACACAGTAAAACAAGTCAAAAATATAACTTCTTGTGGTATTGATAACAATTCGATAACAATTTTTGGGAATATGCCAATGTTTACTGGTTACTGGTCTAACTTATAGAATAGAATAGTTTATTTGACTACTTTGTATACATTAGTACATTTGTAGCATTTCGGACAAGCCCTCAATAAAACATATTTTAAAAGTAATGGCAATGTTGTATCAAGATGAAATAAATATAATAAAATAGTATTAAGACAACCTGTAACATTAAGACAGCATGTAACATTAAATAACATAGAAGATCTAATGAGGCCAATGGGCCGTTAGTTATGTAAAAAAATATTTTTTTATTGTTTTTTTGAAGCTGTTGAAACATTTTTTTTTTTTGGTAAAATGTTATTATATATATACATATATTATAGTTGACGAAGTTATTTTTTGATATATTCAGTCGGTAGGCAGGGTACATAAAACTAAATTGTTTTAAGTAAATGTTCCTAGTGTAAGACTTTTTCTTTTATTTGTAGCTTTGAGAATGATCTGAAATAGAGATCGAAACGTCGGCAATTTAAAAAAAAAACAAGAAGTTTGTTTTCTTTAGTCCTAAACCCGCTATCCACCCTGATAAAAAGTTGTGTATTCTCTTATTCAATATTTTTTTTCACAAAACCTGTTTTGCACTACCAACTTTCACATTTATAGACACAAAAGCTCTATGAATGACACATTTGATACAAGAAATGTATAAGGGCTTCATGACCAAAAATAATTGCCATTGGAGAGGCAGAACTTTTGAAGTTAGCAACTTTTGTGGAACTCCCCTATCAGTTTGATTTGTTGAAAATATAAACAGGATGTTCATAAAATCAGATGTAGTTCAATGTCCAGCGTGACTTTAGCCGGGGAAGTAGTTGTTTTCTGTTAGACATTCACAAAAAATAACTTCATTTTAATCGTGTATTTTTCAATTCACAGAAAAATCTTTCTATCAATATTTAATTGAGAATGTTTCCCTTTCCCCTATCAGTGTTGTCAACACCAGACTTTCCAGTTACACTACTCCAATAGTCAAAATTCGCGTTTTTACACGCAACTGATTGGAATTACACCACTACTACACCTGAGCAGTTTTTGAATGAGGGCATCGATTTTTTTTTCTGAAATGTTCTGTTTGATAATGATGAACTGAACAACTGTGCGCATGAATAGAACCTTGAAACGTCAGTCGATGGTGATGACATTGATCTATCTATATTTAACAGTGGTCGACCATAAACTAGACAGCTGATATTCACTACTCGAAAAACTCTGTCATCTGTCAAGCCGAGGAATGGTACTATATTGTTATTTGGTCATAGATATTCGCTTGAGAGAGGTGAATACATTGTAAAAATGAATTAATTGTACTTTGGTTTAAGAATTCTTTACCAAACCATCCCGAAGATGTTATATTTCATAGCTAAGTCACGATACGCATGCCCTATACCACCCTGTCAATTTCAGGCATAGAGCTTTGACTTCAAGGTTGTGTGTCGGTTATCCCAACCGACAGTAGATGGCTGTATCCATTGAAAAATTATTTCTTATATAAATTATTTCATATGCAGATGACACAGTAGTAATTTTTAACGGTAGTTCATGGGAAGAAACGAAAAACCTAGTGGAAAATGATGTGGCTTCAATAAAAAATTGGTTAAACGCTTACCAATTATCACTAAACTTCGATTACATAGCCTTCTATCAGTAACGCCAACCGCAAACTTTAATACAATAAAAATTGGGGAACAATAATGAAATCAAAACCTGGGAATTATCATTGATCAGAATCTCAAGTGGAACAAACACATCATATACTTTTCAACAAAATTTGAAAGCTTATTCATAAATTTTACCAATTACGGGAAATAATGTCCAAACCTTTACTGCTGATAGTCTATAAAGCCCTTGTTGAGTCAATTCTGAGATATGGAATACTTGTATGGGGTGGTCTTTATACTAATTCTTTGCAAATATTAAATTTAATCCAAAACTACATTTTAAGAATCATTTACAATAAAAAGACGTTACTGAACAAAACTTTCTATATGATAGTGAAATATGTAGATATCCGAACTCTATACTTACTAAATATTTGCATTTTTGCTTTCAAAATGCCTGAGTTGAGACAGCCAGTTTGTCATCCATACAACACAAGAAGTATGTCTAATAATTTACTTCAAATCCCCCAAAATCACAAAAATAAAACTCACAGATTAATTCTATACTTATTACCCACAACATTCAATAAACTACCAATTTATGTCAGAGAGATAAAAAAAATTAAAAAATTCATTGAAAAAACAAAACAATATATAATCAATCACTACCATGAATTTATCCGAATCTTAGAGTAAAATATCTGCATCAACTACATACTCCTCTCTTTTCCTCATATATAAATACTTATTATTCTTTTACCTTACAACCACAAAATACACAGCTCTTTCACCTAACCAGCTACAGCTATTGCATCATACTATGTGCTTTGCACAATTTCTCTCGATGCACAAACAGGTGTTACAACACCTAGGTGCATTCGGCAAATTGTGTTTGTAAATGTAATATTGTTAATTGTTACTGAAACCTGTAATTGTAACTGTAATTATTTTTTTCAATTTTCTATAAAACTAAACATTTGAATCAGTTCTCTTTTTCCATATGTTGCAGTCTATAATTTTTTATGAGGGATTGATTTTCAAAATCCTTCAGACATTATTAATACCTTGTTTGGAAAAAGTCAGTGCAGAAATATTCTCTGAAAACAAATTATTTCTGTGGAATGTTTTTATATTATTTGGCTCAGAGAATATCCTCTCAACTGATGCATTTAAAAAGGTAAAATCAATGAGAAATGACCTTCCTCAAATTTGGGAAAAGAGGTATACGAAAATACTACTTATGAGCAAAGTTTATGAAACGGTATCCACAAATCCAAATATCACTCCAAAAATCAAAATAAAATAAGAAGCAAGAGTTAAAGTGATTTTATACAGCACATTGAATAAAGTAAAACGAGAAATAATAATTTTCAGAGTGTTTAAGAGCTGAGTAAATTAACGTAAGAAGAAGCTGTCAATCAAAATTTGGGATTTTATGTTGAGGATACCTTAATTTCAATGATGTATACTTGAAAAATTGTCCCTTGTTATTGTTTATTGAATAAAAAATAAGCCACTGTTGGCAACACTAACAATATTATAAAATCTTCGTCATCTAAAGACATTATTGGCCAAAACGAAATTTTTATAAATGACACTGAACACACCATTTTCCAGTTATAAAAACAAAAACATATACTAGGACTGAATAGCTATTATATCATATCAACTTTCGTCAATTTGTCTAAATTGTTACAGGTGCCTAACAACTAGTAAAATTAAAGATAAAAGTTAACCATCTTTTATTTTACTTCTTATTTTATTTCTGTATTAACTTGTTATGGATGTTGTGTAGTTTTAACTTTTTAAATTACTTTATTTTACTTGATGTATGAACTCACTATTATTAATTCAAAGTCAAAACAATAACCTAACCACAATGTGAAATTTCATTTCTTTCTTCTATCACAGATGACTTTAAAACTTCTTATTTAATGTCATGAAATTGTCAGTTCGGTCACAGTCGGTGTCAAACATATATTTATTAACTAAGAATATTGATAACTAGCTACAAGAGCAATATAATGAATGTGAAGTAGGGTTATATGTCTTTCCTTGTCATATTGGGAGCGCGTAGTTATGACAACCGAACATCAACCAATACATATCACTACTTCATTTTCGCGCATGCGCATGAATTCAACTTTGACATTTAGAAAGAGTCCGAGCGATGGTCATGCTTCATTTGTTTTGGCTTCACATTTGCTGCCTTTATTACCAATATTGGTACTTAAAACATATATGGTAGAGCTCATCCAGTATTGAAACGACCACTTTGGCCTTCCCCCACCTAACAACCAATATTTATCGAAGATACCTGAACCATTGTCTAACTATGGCTATTAATAGAAATTCCATAGGCGTACCAAATTATTTGGTATAGGCGATTCACGAGACGTAGAGAACTTACACTCCTATAACTTTCCTAACACTCCTATTTCTTTTTCCGCTACTGAATAGTACTTACCACTGGGCATTTTGGCAAGGTAACGAGTAAACTATTGCAAAGTTGAATAAATAACTGCACTACCTATTTATTAATTAAACAAACCTAACCTTTCAAACGCTGCATGCCAAGACACTGGTGAAGATTTGCCGTAGCACAGCAAATTGTGTCCACTCGTGTTTTCCCCCTCTCTACCTACCAAACGGTCGTTTCAATACTGGATGAGCTTTATCAAAACAGTGCACGGAATAATGAATCCATGGAACGTGAACATGGTTTTTTAAGCTTTGGTCAACTTCGGTTCTGTGAAACAATTGTCTCTACACGCTTTATGCGAATTACACGCAAATTACACCCATTTGGCCACTACACGAAACCTACACACAATACAATGAGATTACACGAATTTCGTGTAATTACACACATATTGGCAGCACTGCCCCCTATAGGTCTTTTCACGACGCGTTACGCGCAAGCGCATTTGCCATATTAAAAAAGCGGATAATATGAAAATTTGAGACACTCAGTAAATACACAGGTTAATTACCCTTATTATGAGTGCAATTAAATGAAAAATCAATTGAATGTGCTTCATTAGTACGTATAACAGTTGAAACACTTAATTGTATCCAACCAAGACTGAGGTTGAAATTCAGAAGTTGTAGAAAGGTTAGGATAACAATGACACACAAATACGTATGCGGTATTTAGCGTAGCATGTATGATCTAAGGAAATTATATTCGAGTTCGAAGCAACTAGCGGTGAAAGTTTGACCGGTGTGAAGTAACGACGCATACGTCGCTGGGAGTGCGTTATTGAATGAGATGAAAAAATTGACATTTTAAATATATAATTATGAAAAATATTTAACAAAATTGAATTCTAAGTTTGTTGCTGTGCTGTCTAGGTGATAATCTTTATGTGCAAATCGAAATATTTCATGAAAGGGGCACATGCGTGTTCCCTATTCAGCATGGTACCATGGAAGCTTCGGACTGGTGGGGAAAGTAGCAAAGAACAGTTGGCAGCACTGGACCTAGAGACTTTTTTTTTTCAAGGCAATGCGCTTGTGAACATTCATCATAGACATTGAAACTGATGGACTGGCCATCACGTGACTATATAAGAGAGAGAGAGAGATGTTGTGAAGGATAGAAATAAGTCAAGGCAAAAGTTACAAATTGGCTTTGGCATTACATGGGAAAAACCTATTTTTGGTTTTTTTCAAGGGAAATATTGACTACTTTGGATGAGATAGGTTTTGAAAAAGTTCAAGGAATCACAGTGAGGAACTTTATGCGACATATTTTCATGATATCTTTCAGAAACAAAAGAATTCCATTAAGCCCCCATATGAATGAAAATGTTTTTTATTTCTCTTCCAAAGTTTTCAGAACTGAAAAAAAATATTCTCAATTAAATTTATATTCGATATCATGAAACAATATACGAAACCAATGTTTTGCCTGAACTCATTCTGTCCTTTTTCACAAGTATTCTGATATCGATGGTATCTTTCTCACAACCAGTCCATATTATTATATGTCTATGACATGATGACATGTGACATGACGACATGACGACATGACATCCATTGAAAATTCCAAAATGGCTTCAGGATACTGTAAATATGAAGCACAACTATCAATAATGGATATTGAGGAAGGTGAAAATGAACAAATCGGGAGTGGGACTCACTTTCATGCCATTCACGATATTTTGAATGGAGAAGTAATAAAGGAAGAGCCAATCGAGACCAAATCGTTTAATGAAGAATCGAAGCCATTTCTGACACGTGAGTTTACTTTAAGAAGTTTTGTAAGTTTGCAGATTCTTGAAAAAAGGGTTTTGAAGGCTACAATATCAAAATTTTATTGTGCTGTTCACACTCAATTCAACAATAATTTGAAATGAAAATTTGCTGATCTCGATGCCAGAGATAGAAAGAAAAATGTATTTTAAATACAATGATTATTTACTGTCTGTTTGATTGTCTGTCACAAGCTTCTAAAATGAATAGTTTTAATTGGGAAGCTGAAATAACCGCAAAGTTCTAGAATAGTTTGTCATATCAACTATTTGAAGAAAAAAAAAACATATATGGTAAAAACAATCTTTGGAAGTGTAATAAACTCCGATGTATTTCTCCATCTTTGGGCACTTGAGATTTCAATATGTATGGACCATAATATTTTCTGATCAATATATAATACCAAAACTAGTATATTAGTCGAATATCTTAAATAATTTCAAAGGAATTTTATAGGAAATTATAAAATGATATAAACAATTTCTATTTACACTAAAATAGTAACTGCACACACCTTTTACCTTTTAGTGATATTAAAATCACATAATTTTTGATAAAGACATGAAAAAACGATTACTTTTCTTATAATTTTACAGAAGAAATGTCAAAAATCAAATGTTATGATTATTCGAAACTTAAAGTTTATTGATATGCGGCGTTGCCTATATCTCCAGAAGGGGAGAAGAAAATACTGAAATTCAATGCGTCATACATATTGACCATATAAATGATAAGTATTACAGCATGAAATAACGATCTGATATCTGTGTTTAAAATGCAAAGTATATTTCACCACGCTTCTTGATAGTGATTATAATTTTGAAAATTAAGCATGATGTGCCGCATTTAGAAAGTTACGAAACATATAAAATGATGTGACTTCAGATTATTTTGTTTTAAGTAATTTCAAACTGGACCAAGAAACGCATTTGGATTCGGCGTATGCGTGTCTCGGCCAGGCATACAAGAAAACATCCAATTAGTTTCTTACGTAAAAAGAAGGAACCTAACCTAACTTGGCTAACCTTGTTACCCAAGTTGAATGCAATCTAATCAACCACATTATAGCGACGTTCCCGCTCGCGAAAATTTCCATCCAATTAATTGCGAAAATCCGGATTGGCCAAATTCACTTGAATAGTTGGCAACGTGGCATGTCCATAAAACGCCAAGATCAATGCAACCACCAATATTTGATTTTTGATAGTTCATGTGAAAAATGTAAAGAAACATAATCGGAGTTTTTTCATGTCTTTATTGATCATTAAGTGATTTTTTAATTACTTAAACGTTAAATGAGTGTACAGTTAATAGTTTAGTGCAAAAAGCCATTCTTTATATCAGTTTGCAGTTTCCAAAAGTGATATTCCATAACCTCTATTTATGGACCTTCTGGGGCCCATATCTCCTAAAATTATCTTTTCCGCGCTAAATTTTCGATTGCTATACTGTTTTTATCGTCTTCCTAAGCTCCTGTGAAAATTTCATGAAGATACTGGATGATCTCATATTCTTAACCTTTACCCACAAATAATTTTCATTCAAATATTTTTCGAAATGTATTTGTTCTCTGATTCCAATGTGATTCAAAATACCCCATAGTATTTCATAATCAACAGTATCAAATTCCTTCTTTGAATCAAGTGGTACAAGCCTACATATTTAACTGGAATATGATTCCAGCTGGAAATTTGTCACAACAACCAATACTGCTGACCATATCATATGATTTGACAAAGCCATATTGATGAATGTATAGATTTTAATTTATTCAGTAACGGAGTAATTTTGTAACAAATAAAAAGCCTTTTGACCATTCTTTGTTTTTATAAAAAAAAAATAATCTCTTTAACTTTACCTAACAAGAAGAAATGTATCTTTTCGTAACTTTCTCGACGCTGTCACCAGTTGAAACGAGTAACAGGTCTTTTGACCGTTCTCCATTTTTTAAATGAAAATATATAGGAGCTTTCTTCTAAAAATTATCTATCTAAATCTGAATGCAATTGAAACCAGTTCATATGGCCGATTAAATAACATAATAAAACTTCCCATATTACTTATATTATCTCAACTCCTCTTGTAAAGTATAGTCACACTCTCTTTTCCGAAAAAATGAATTTTTCTTACATATAGTATTTACATTATATAATACATAGCTGCTATCACCAGGGTATATGAAGAAAAATTAGATTTTTCAACACATAACACCAATTTTGATAGAGTGTTTCTACTAGGCTTAATATGCGAGGTCTTTTTTGAATAAATTCTTTTCCACTAGCAAAATAAACTTTTTGTATTACTATCTGGAATAACTTTTTTTCTGATAAAATATTTCCTTTTTCTAGCTTAATAACCATTTTTCCCTAAACTGTCTTTCACAAAATTAACGGGAACTTCTCTCCCCAATTGAACCACCCCTTATAGAACTTTTCTAGGACTACCCCATCTAGGCCCCTTTTGGGCTTAGTATGACTTGTCCCTTAACCATTTTCTCAAATGAAATGCTTCAATAAAGTTAATACGTATATTGAAATAAAATAGGCAAATGTGGTCCAAAACAGTGATAAATAAATATCTCTATATATAATGCTGAACAAGTCCAACCAAAAACAAAACTTGACTATATTACCAAACGTCGAAGTCAATACAAAACCAGATTTACCTTGAGTAAAAAAAAATACTTTTTCAGAAAAACTCTCTTTTCCACCTATTTTTTAAAAAATGTTGGTTTCTTGCAGAAACGCATAAAAAACCCCTATTTTGGCCAATAAGCTACTCGATCTACAAATATTTAAAATAGTCCGTTCTTTATGGGAATTTCAAAACACTGTGTTTATTTCAAGCGATATAAAATCTTCATCCCCTTTTCCCTCATATTCAAAGTATGCAAAAATACTAGAGTTCCCCCTTCTAAAACTACACTAAGCTTCGCATTAATGTTAAGTTCAAATTTTTCTCTACGTGTGACCATGAAATACCACCCGTTCCATGTCTGGTGTAGCCTGCCCTTTTTCTCCAAATTCCAAATACCTTCCCCATTTCCCTCTTACTCTTTCTTCTTAGACACTTGCCCGACATTTCGTGATTTCACACATTTTAGCCTCCCGCACAGGCTAGCAAACAAAATTTCAACATGGACAACTGACATATTCGAAGACTTATACATCAATGAGCTATTCAAAACAACAGAAGGCAGCATCACCAGTTTTGCTGATGATACTGCTTCTATGAAGACACATCCTGGCAAACTCTAAAAAATAAAGTTGAAAAAGACTTCACAAACGTAATAAACTTTTTTCAAAACCGACTACTCACCATGAACTTTCAGAAAACCTTTTCCCTACCCTTTACATGTTACAGCGATACCCTTCCAACATACAGCCAACTAGTATTCAATAACGGCCTCATAACAATTCCCTCGGCTTCTCATATTAAATATTTAGGAATTATGATAGGCCTCACCTTAGATGAAACTACCATTCGGATTTATGTACCAAAAAAATTCAAGAGCATAGCCAACACGTTCAAAGTTTACAGAGAAATACTTGACATGAAATAAAGACCTGAGGGGGTATCACAGACGTTTACCTAAAACCATTAGAGGCGTCACAAAAATGGATATTAAAAATCATACTCCGCAATGACTATAGGTACCCGACTGAAATATTACTCTCACAGAAGCAAAAGCTCTAGATGCCCG
Source organism: Gonioctena quinquepunctata (assembly GCA_018342105.1). NCBI lineage: Eukaryota > Metazoa > Arthropoda > Insecta > Coleoptera > Chrysomelidae > Gonioctena > Gonioctena quinquepunctata. The sequence continues at coordinate 84,486 of JAFIRS010003830.1, read as the reverse complement.
TCAGTTATACTATCTATCACTAGTTCCCTATCATCACAAAAACAAACACGAGCGCATACAGCACAAACATGAAATACGCCTTAAAGTCAAAACAACAACTATTCCAAGAGTTAATACACTGCTTATATACCCAATGTCCTACGAACAATTGAGTCGTTTGGCTTGTTAAAAAAAAAGACTAAAAGATTGTCTGCATAAGCATTCGAGAGAAAAAATACACTGAGCAATTGATAGGAAAATGTGAAATGAGATTCACTGTGCCTCCCATATTCTGTGAGTATGTAAACATGTATATGCAATTGTACATGAACATATTCTTTCTGTGATATCTATATAAAGAAAGAAGCCCATGCACAAGGGAAACTTTTTTTTGGCCGCTCTGTTTTCATTTACTGCCTTTTATTATTATTGGTAAACAAATTGATTGATTGAATCTTTAACTGGTGACGACTTATAAATATAATATACATTTGTGCAAAAATATCCAAGTTACTTAAAACTTTTTAAATGCTTTTTAAATAATTAATTTCGCTCTTGTAATTAAAATAAATTTATAAAACAACAAAAAAATTAAACAGCTTACCATGGGACCAAACTAAAAATCAATAACACCATACAGGGTGTTACAATTTTGTATTTTACTGCTCTTACAATTTTTATGCTGATGCAGTTTTCAGAAACACTGTGGTTGAATTGGAGTTTCCATTATTTTCCACTTGTAGCTTTATTCAAATTTCAGCTCTCTTCATGGTTTAGTCTTCAATCAATTTTATTGTCACCTCTGATGCTAAATTTAAAGAAAATTACAGTTTGAACATTAATTTCAGATTTCTGGGAAAATACAAATTCCAATAATCTTGCTGATGATTTGGCAAAACCCAAACTCAACCAGTTCGATAATGTCATATTAAAGAATGAAGATGAAAATCACAGTGAGCATATTGATGATCTGTGGACAAATAATGCCGAATTTAAAACAGAGGATGACATTGATATCGTTTATGAAGATGTCAAACCTGAAATATGCGAGGAAGAACCTGGAATTGAAATCGGACCAAATTTTTCCTGTGAACTTCCAATAGGTAAGGTGTTTATTTAACAGATATGTTCTCTACTGACAAAAGTAAATCTTTTAGTCTCAGATGGATTCTCCTCAGGGATCTATTCTCAACAATTAGCTCATAATGTGAATTTGGCATTTACAATATCTAGTAATTGTTGAGGCTACTCCTAGTCGGCATTCCTAGGTCGCCAACTACGAGTTGCCTCGTAGTTTGTTTAGTTGCCATATTTGTTACATGAACAGAACCTTTATTAATAAATTACTTTTTAACTATAATTAAGGTTTTTAATAAACTGATTAAATTGAATTGGCTTTTTACATCTGAATTCTGAAAAGAACTCTGGCAGTCAACGTGTTAAACAAGGTAAAAATTAAATATTTGTCCAAGAACAAATCCACACCCATTTTCTTCTACGTTATTCACTTATAATAAATGTGTTTGTCATACAGCAAGAGTATTTTATACTTCTCAAACTTGAAAATTATTCACTTCATTTTGTAAAAGTTGTTAAATATCATTATGATGTTGAATTAGAAGCCACTGACAAAATTCAACTCTTGTGAGACAATCTTGAGGTTGTAACACTTGTACCCAACGTGCTTTGATTTATTTATGTTTTATGTTCATTCCTCTGTCGCAATGGAACAGAAAATACAATATAAACATTTAAATGCTTAATACTAGAAATAACTTAGCACACAAAAAATAATTCATATAAAGTATATCTGCTTCTCTACACTCTTATTGAGTAAACACTTGTGTAGTGAGAAGATAATATTCCGATAAGAAAAAATGGAAGATGATTAGATAAATAGCTAATGATCAGAAGAAGACGAGAGATTTAATTAATAATATCTCCGTTATATTACAACTTTTATGTTGAAATTGATTAAAAACAACACAAAATTATGGTTAACTAAGGGAATTCAAATGTCTGCAAAGAACCTTAGATGCCTCCACTATATCAGAAAATACACAAAAGATATTGCCATTCCTGCACATTTTAACAAATACAGGACAATTTATAGAAACATTGTTAAAATCGCTAAAAGAAATTATTTGCACAACAGGATATCTAAAGGCAATAATACCTTTAAAGAAACTTGGTGTGTCGTTAATGAGATCCGCTGTCAAAATAAATGTCAGATCAAGCACAACACAAAACTCAAATACTCTTAATGGGTATTATCGTTTTCATATCTGAAAAACTATCAACCAACAGTACAGAAACCCCTCCAGATCCCGTACACTACTTAAGAAGAACCTACCTACTCGAGACAAGTCTAAAAGAACTTATTGAAACAATCAAATATATGAAAAACATAAATTCCAGCAGTCCTGACAATATCTTAATCAAAGTATTGTAACGTAAATAAACTTAACTTGGTTTTACTAATTTATTTCACACTTAAATTCACAACTAATTTATTTTACTAACTAAGATCATATCGGCTCGCTAAGACTGCCACTCCCTCTTGAGGGCTGCATATTTATCTCCGTTGCAGAATTCTCGATGTTTCCAATTCTGGTGGTTGGCAACCAGCATGTTCCAATTGTTTCCAATATCGACCGTTGTTATCCGCGGCGGCGTGACTGGATTGTTCTTGAATATCTCCGGGGATGACATCATCGTTGTCGATGGCAACGAATAAGGCGACAGGTCCGGCCTAGGTTCGTTACATTGCCCCCTTCTTAAAGACATTTCGTCCCGAAATGTCATCCTTGAAGTGTGACGATATCTGCATGACTCCCCATATCTGCACCGTGAAGGTCGATGGAAGTAACACTCCACTGTCTTCATGATCGGTCGTGGAAGAGGGTTACAGCAAACCAAAATCTTGACGCCGCTGGATCTGAATATCGCCTCCAGCATACTTCTTATGACTCTCCAGTCCAACCCATCAATACCACAGGACAATTTTGGAATTGCTAGATCCACCAGATTCTGGTCCACCATAGTATCTCTTAGTTTGGTGAGACTCTTCCAGACATCTTCATAGGACGGTTTATCTTGGGAATGCCTCTTGGTAACTAGGTAGTAGATGTTTCTCTGGCCTTTCTTCAACTGTAGCACCCCACCAACTTCTGGATTCTGCTCCAGTGTTTGAGTTGACCAAATTTCTTGGAGAACACTACGGCGATGCCCCTGGACATTCGAAGATCTTCTGCCACACAGTGTGCTAGGCGTAGTCAGCAGGCACCTCGAAAAGGTCTCGGACTCCTCTCTAGTAACCCCATGTAGAACTTTCTGCCCGCTTGAATACAAGGACATAAACTTCTCAACGTCATATCATCCTCCGGTGGCCTGAGAGTGCGAACTTGGTCATGGTTTCCAGCGTAAGGGCCAACCTGTTGAAATGAACGACCCTTGGTTTCCCTCGGGTGGCTTCCGGATTCGGTACACAAGGTCGTTTATCCTTTTCACGATTTTATACGGCCTTCCACGAGTTCGCAACTTTGGTGATAGTCCACGACTACGTTTGGGGTTGTACAACCAAACCAGGTCATCAACCTTAAATCCTCCAGCGTCGGCCTTGATGTCATAGGTCTTCTTCATTTTATCGCTGGCACTCTGGATGTTCAACCGACCCGTCGTGGATGTCATCCATTCTCTGCCGAAGTTTGCTGGACGTAGTCCTCTCCGCGAGTGTCTTGTCCTGGCGGTATCCCAAACTTCAGGTCACAAGGCAGTCGCAGTTCTCGGCCCATTATTATACTAGCAGGAGTTTGACCGGGTTGACTGCGGTACCGCGGATCGATAGGCCATCAGGAACAAATGAAGATACTGGTCCCAGTCTCTTTGATGGTCAGAGACAACCTTGGACAAGTGGCGGTTGATCGTCCTGTTCATCCGCTCCACCATTCCATCGGATCTTGGATGTAGGGCGTGGTTCTTGTCTCCATGGATGTTCAGCAGTAGACATATTTCTTGGAACAGGTTGGATTCGAAATTTCTGCCTTGATCCGAGTGCAGCTCCATTGGAATACCGAATCGACATATCCACTCTTTCACCAAGATGTCGGCGACGGTGATGGCTTCCTGGTTGGGCAGGGCATAGGCTTCCTCACTTACTGAAGTAGTCCATTGCCACAGGATGTATTTATTCCCGTGGTCGGATACGGAAAGGGGCCGGCGATGTCAATGGCATTCTCTCAACGGGCTGCCTACGTTTGTATGACGCATCGGGCCTTGGGTCGTATTCGAGGTCCATTGCTAGCAGCGCATACAGCGCACTTTCTGCACCAGTCCTGACGTCAGCTTGACAATTGGCCCAGTAAAACCGTTGCTCACTTTCTGCAGGGTCTTCGTCACTCCCAGATGTCCTCCAGACTCCATCATGGTTTTCCCCGCAGCACTTCCTCTCTTCTGTTCCTGGGAACAATTATTTGGCGTCTGTCTTCCCACCAATGTCGACCTCCAACACACGTTTCAGGATCCCATTGTCCAGAATAAGAGAGTTCCATTGTGCCCAATAGGACTTAACAACCGCGAGTATCCTGCGACTTCCTGCCATGATGGTCTTCGATTGCCTTCTTCCAGCTGACGACTGCCAAGGTCGGGTCTTTCTCTTGGTCTTTCTGGATCTTGCTGTCATTCCAATTGTCATCCATTGCCGTGGTTCTACAAAGTGTTGCTTCTTTCTCTTCTGCTCGTCGGCAATGTGAGCAATCATCGGGACATGGTCTTCGTGATAAGGCATCTGCATTCTTATGGCTAGTTCGCCTCGATGTTCGATCTCGAAATCGAATTCTTGGAGTCTCTCGATCCAACGTACTTGACCCTCAGGATTTTGAACTGTAAGAGCCATTTGAGAGCTGCATGGTCAGTTTTCAACAGGAATCTTCTTCCATACACGATCTTGTAGAAGTGCTCCACCTTTACAACAGCTAACAGCTCTCGCCTGGTGACACAGTAATTGCGCTCTGGTTTGCTAAGCGCCTTGCTGAAATAACCAATGACCTTCTCCTGTCCCTCCTGGATCTGAGATAGGACAGCTCCAAGTCCCACGTTGCTGGCGTCCGATTCAAAATGAATTTCCTTTGGGTAGGGATAGCTCAGTATAGGTGCGTTGATCAAAGCCCCTTTCAGCTTCCTGAATGAGTCTTGACATTCTTCGGACCACTGGAACTTTGTTTGGCCTTCCGTGAGCCTGGTCAGTGGTTTAGCGATGTTGATAATCCAGCACATATCGGCGTATAGTATGTGCATAAACCAAGGAAACTTCGAAGTTGGTGAATGTCTTTGGGATGGGCCAATCCTTAACAGCTTTGATCTTCTGGTCATCCACTGCTACTCCTTCCCAGAGACAACGTGGCGAGGTATCGCATTCTTTTGGAACAGATGGCATTTCTTAGGGCTCAGCTTCAATGAGTTCCTCAGTCGCAGGAATACTTCCTCCAAGTTTTCCACGGGTCCTCGAAGCGATCTGCCGACCACAATTATGTCGTCGAGATACACTAGACACGTGTTCCTTGAGAGTCCCTTCAGTACTGTTTCCATCAATCTTTCGAATGTGGCGGGAGCATTACAGAGCCCGAATGGCATAACGGTGAACTGCCACAATCCTGAGCCGATGGTAAAAGCAGTCTTTCTCGATCTTCCTGAGCCAGTTCTACTTGCCAGTATCCACTTTCAGATCAAGGGTCGAGAAAATCGTGGAACCAGCCAACGTGTCTAGGGTGTCATCTATTCTCGAGAGGGTAACTGTCCTTCTTCGTGACATTATTAAGTTGGCGATAGTCTACACAAAGCGTGTCGATCCATCCTTTTTCTTCACCAGTACGACTGGAAGGACCAGGGACTGTCAGATGGTTTGATAACTCCTTCTTTCCCATATCAGCTACTTATTTTGTCAGCCTCTTCCTTCTTGGCAAGAGGAAGTCTTCTTGCTGATTGCCGGATCGGTCGAAGCACCTCCAGTATCAATCTTGTGCTGGACCACATTAGTTCCCTTTTCCTTGTCCGTATCAAGATGTCTTGGTACTTTTGACTAAATCTCTTAGTTTGGGTTGTTGAGCTGGTTTTTTGTCTTTGGAAGAGATGGCAACTAATTTTTCTAGTTCTGTGGGCAAGTTGTTGGTTGGCTAATCGTACTGCATCGCTCGGATCACAGATGAAACTGACGAGCAGTGCCCTAAAATGGTTCCTTTCTTTAAGATCACTGGAAAGTAATTGACATTCATGACCCTTACCGCACAAATTTTCAGCACGTAACAGGGTTTTCCCTAGGCAATTCCTCGTCCAATTTTCTCATCATGAAGTTTGGGCTCAACATCACACGCCTCCACTGCTCGCACTCCCGTCCAGGCGAGCTCCAGAATGGTTTCAGCCCCTCTCAGGTACGCTTACATCTTCAGCCAACAGCACACAGATCAACTCCTCATTTCTCCCATGAAGCACCAGCTCTTCTCCGTTGACACGTAGGACGCCGTCTTTGAAATCCAATTCAAACCCTCTGGAATTCATGATGTCCATTCCGATGATCGCATCGTCTTCGATGTCCGCTACAAGTGCCTGATGTTTCACTTTAGTGCTGCCCAAAATTATTTCAATTTTTCCACAATTCCAGCATCTCAACTGTCTTCTCTCAGGGAACACTTCCTTAATCACTTTCCTTATGGCAGCTTCCAAATTAGCAGGCTCCTGTGAGTCTTCCTCAATCATTCGGACTTTACTCTGGCTTCTGCAAGATTGTTTCACTGCCTCGAATTCCAAAGCGCGTGCCAGTGCGTCTACGATGTGTTGGACGAAGCTAGTGTCAATGCTTGTCTGGTTTCTTGGTCACGGAGTCCATCCAAGAATGCCTGAACCGCTAATCGCTCCATTACATTTTCCGGTGTGGCTGGATATGCGAGACGAACCAAGCGTGCAATGTCAGCTTCGAATTCTTGTAAGGATTCGCCCGATTTCTGGCAGCGATTTTTCAGCTGGGAGTGGTATAGGTGTTCCAAATGGGCCTGGCCATATCATAATTCTAGATGTTTAATCAGCTGATCATAGTCCTCCTGTTCTTGGGCGGTAAGACACACCTACTGAAACACGAAAACATAAAACAAGAAATGAAGGTTGTGTTCCCTTACCCTTACCTAAATCTAGTCTGACAAAAAACTCCATCATGTATGAAAGCAAAAAAATATATAATCATCTGCCAGCCAGTTATAGAAACATAACTTCTCTGAAGAACTTTCGAAAGACTGTAAAAAAGGCTCTATTGCAGAAAGCTTATTATAACCTGCAGGAATATTATGATGATATACTGTAGTTCCTTATGGGAATTGATTTGATACTGGATATTTATATTATTAAATTTTTTATTTTTTATCTCATGTTTTGATTTATTATGCAAGACTACTGTTAAATCTTAGGGTGGTAATTGTAGTTAGTTAGTTACCCTTTGTTAATGACATAGTATTTTATTAATGTGTTTGTTTATAATGTGTTGTTTCAATAGTCCCTTCTTTTTAAAGTAGATTGACAATATGTTTTTATTTAGATATGTAATATTTATCTTTTGTGTTCGTACATTTTATCCACTTGACATTTATTTATTTTATTGTATTTTTTATCTCATATGTTTTGATTTATTACACAAGACTGCTATTAAATCTTAAGGGTGGTAATTGTTAGTTACCCTTTTGTTAATGACATCTTATTTTATAATGTGTTGTTTCAATAGTCCTTCTTTTTTAAAGGAGATTGACAATATGTTTTTATTCATATATGTAATATTTATCTTTTATGTTTGTACATTTTATCCATTTGACATTCACGTATCTAATTATCTGTACATTTCTTATATATTTTTCTTCTATTTTCAAGCTTTGTCAATAAGAATCATCTCTTCAGACAATAAAGTATATATTGATTGATTGAAGAGTTTGTAGAATATTCGTCGCTTCTCCACGTAATGCAATTGTTAGTGCTACAGCTCTTTCCCCTGCATTCCATCCATTTGCTTTGGCCGCTGCTTCAAACTGTCGGCGGTAATTTTCCCATGGAGTTTTTCCGTCGAATTGAGGCGGCTTCATGGAAAGCTTCCCTATTTCAGAAATGACCTTGACATCTTGTATACCCTCTTGAACTTTATCCAAGTTCAAACTCAAGTCCAGCATTGCATTTTGTTAACCATCTCTGTGGAAGGCGCACTATCAATTCATTTTTCCAGCTTACTGATCGCTTTCCTTTATTTTGTCCATTTCTGCTCTCAATTCCATCTTTGATTTTATCTACCTCCGTGTTCATTTGCTCCCTAATTTTATCTATCTCTGTCTCAACGGTTCCCATTCTTTCTTCTAGAAAATTAGCAACACCACACAATTCTTTTTTTAGGCCTTCTGTGTTTTCCAGCAACTTCTCTTCCAGGCTTCTTGCATTTTCTTCCAAAGTCCTCGAATTTTGTTGCAGCTCTTCTTTCAAGGATTTAGTAGTTTCTTCGAGTTTATCCATTACCGAACTCAAATCACCTCCGGGAACTTCGAATAAAAATGTTTCGGGGTCCTCACCTTCTTGTATAAGTCCTTCTGCAAGTCTTTCCTGGAGTACTTGCTTTTTACCCGTTGTTTCCAGTTCCCTTTCCTCCATTTCCCGTTTCATTTCCGCTACCTTTAAATCCTGCATGACTTTTCTTGAACACATTTTGTTTTTTGGATTTGGATATCAGTCTGTTTTACACGGAAAGTTCATCAGTTTGTTAAAATTCACTTCGCTAATTCTTTCCACGGGCCACCAGTCTATTGTCTGTTTCACGCGAACAGTGTATCAGTTTATATTCCCACGACAATTGTCCACTTCTCGAAAACCGGGCCACTGTCTATTTTGGGCGAAAAAGATCTATCAATTTATTTTTTCTGACTATCCACCTCCACGATCACTTGTTTATTTTCAAAATCTCGCTTCCGACACCAATTGTAACGTAAATAAACTTAACTTGGTTTTACTAATTTATTTCACACTTAAATTCACAACTAATTTATTTTACTAACTAAGATCATATCGGCTCGCTAAGACTGCCACTCCCTCTTGAGGGCTGCCTATTTATCTCCGTTGCAGAATTCTCGATGTTTCCAATTCTGGCGGTTGGCAACCAGCATGTTCCAATTGTTTCCAATATCGACCGTTGTTATCCGCGGCGGCGTGACTGGATTGTTCTCGAATATCTCCGGGGATGACATCATCGTTGTTGATGGCAACGAATAAGGCGACAGGTCCGGCCTAGGTTCGTTACAGTATAGTGATCCCTCTTTATAAGGGCGGCGACACATCAGACCCGTCAAATTTTAGACCAATCTCTCTTATTCGAACGCTTGGAAAAATAATAGAAAAACTGGCAAAATCCAGACTAATGGAATTTTTGACTAGCCACAAAATTTTAAATGACCAACAGGTTGGCTTTCAATCTAATAAAGGAACAGAAGATGCTATATTCCACTTTCTCAAAAATATATACTCGAGGTTAAACTTGAAAGGCGTGCACAGCAGTATTTTGTGGTCTATCTAAAGCCTTTGACTGTGCCAAAAATTCCAGCTCTACGTCTACCAAGGACAAATTTTCAATTGGATCGCCTCATATATGAGCGAAAGAACCCAGTATGTGAAAAGTGAAAACCACAGGGTACCACAGGGATCTGTACTCAAACGTATCCTGTTCCCACTATACTTCAACAACCTCGCTAATTTAAATATAGAGGGAATACTCACTATTTTTGCTGATGACACAACTATTTTATGGCATGACAAAAATTCACAAGACCTTTATAGCAAAATGACTAAAGATATCTTAATAGTGAAGGAGTGGTGTATAATAAGCTTCCTCTTAATATAACAAAATAAATATGCTGGTATTCCATTGCAACATACCTGACATATGCTATTTTTGGAAAAATATGTCTTATTAAATAAAAATCAATTTGCCTTTAGCAAGAATCTCAGTACCGAAAACGCTCAGTGTAAAGAAACAGAAAAAATTCAGGGGTAAAAGGTTATTGGAATATTTCTGGACCATACCAAAGCATTCGATACTGTGGCACACCCAATCCTATTAGATAGGCTAAACAACATGGGTATTAATAATAATAATAATAAATAAATTTTATTTCAAGGAATGTCACAATATATATAACAGACAATATAAGGCAACATTAACTAAAACAATCGTCACATACATTTAAGATTACTGAGATAAATTGGCAGAAAGATAATCATTGATTGAGTATGGTTCAATCTCCAGAAGTAATATAAAAAAAAAATTCTTGAATAGAGACACTGTTTCTATAGTTCTTATGTTAGCGGGTAGTTTGTTGTAAAATTGTATGCAGTTGTAGAGAGCGCTTTTTTTCAGTGGATGCTAATTTATGTTGAGGATAGTTGTAGAAAGTATTCCTTTGTAATTGTATTAGACTGTGGCTTTAGATACTCAAACTGAGATTTGTTTTGAAAAGGAATAATAAACATTCTTGTATGAATATTCCATAGAAGGTTAAAATTTTACTAGTTCTGAATTTTCCCCTGCAAGAATCGCTAACTTCAGTCTACAAAGAGTTCTTAGAGATCTTTTTGAACTGTAAAAACTGTGTTTGAATCCCTGCTATTCCATAGAAAATTATATCATACCGATTACAGATTCCTACAGTTGCATGATATATAGTTTTGATGGTGACATAATTCGTATAGTTTGCAAATCTTCAGGCTGTAACATGTCAATTCAGTTTGGTGGTGATATACCTAACGGATGGTCCCAACACAAGACATCCAATTTGCATTCCCAGAAATTTTACGCTTTCTGATATATCTAAGGTGGTTGTATTCATTTTAATTCTGTGGGCTTTACAAATTGCGGCCTATTTGTGAGTGATGAGCATTACATTTGTTTTGTTTTCATTCAGAGTCAATTTGTTCATGTGAAACCAGCCAGATGCAGTGTAAGTAACGCCTTTAGGTTATTTATTACTTCTGGAAAATGTTCGCCATGAACCAAAAAAATTAGCATCGCCTGCATAGCATGTGAGATTATATTTTTCTGAGTTGATATTTGACATGAAATCATTTACATAATAAAATAGAATTGGTCCGTTATACTTCCAAGGGACTTCAATGTTGAAGGTTTTCATTTGATTTAATGATGCAATTATTTTAGTGATAATGACCCTTTGTTTTCTATCAAGGAGGTACGACGAACCAATTCAATGCAGGTCCTCTAACACCATATTTCTCCAATTTCTGCAGAAGAATATTGTGGTCTAAGCAATCATATGCTTTAGATAAGTCGAGAAAGACCCAGTGCTAGCTCTTTATGCTCTCTAGTGCAACTATTATGTTCTGCAGAAATTGAAATGCAGTCAGCGTTGATCTGCCTCTAAGATATCCATGCTGAGTAGTTATTCAGTAAATTATTGTGCTCGAACCATTTGATGAGCCTGTTACACATAATTTTCTAAAGATTTTGCAAAGATGACAGTAATTATTGGAATCGATTTAGTCTGTTTTCATAGCGATTCAATATAGGCTCGAATAGTAGATTAGAAATAATCATTTCTGTAATCAGAGAACGTTGAATGATATTCACCTGAAAATCCATGCATACTTCCATAAAATATCAATGGAAGTATGCATGGATTTTCAGGTGAATATCATTCAACGTTCTGCGTGGTATTTGCCAGGAAAGTAGTTGTTTTTCACCTGAGATCTACCTTTCTCTGGTTCAATTTTATATTGAATCCTTTATGTGAAGAAAACCGTTTAAATTCGATTTTTTCTATTCATTCCACTTCACATGGCACTTATCTCTCAGTAACCTTATTGGTCTGTAATTTTCAATTTTGGATTCATCTCCTTTTTTGTGTAACAATGTTACTAATGCTACTTTAAGCTTGTCAGGGAAAATACCAAAACGTAAAGAGTTGTTCAGAATATAATTCAACGGTACTATAATATAGTGTATACAATATTTTATAATACTCATAGGAATATCGTCATCACCACTACTGAACTTGTTTTTCAAACTATTTACAGCTTCCAATATCTCATCAGTTGTGACAGGGAAGACAAAAAACGATTTATCGTGAGATATAATGTTGCACGTGTGAGGGATGTTATGAGATTGAGAGTGAATGTAATGTAATGGGAATATTGATCAAGAAATCGTTAACTTTGTTGGCTACTTCCATAGGAGTGCCAGGAATGGAGATTTCTTTGTTTTTGGATTTTTGTTTGCCAGTGATTTCATTGACGATACCCCATGTGTTTTACTTTGTTGTCAGAGTTGTCAATCTCGCTGATAACTTAGGCTTCAAGCACTAATGAGTAAGTTGTTATATTTTCTTTAGCATTTTTGTATTGTCCACTGAAAGCTTCCTTAGTATTGAGAGAACATAAAGTATATTTAGGGATTCTTTTGCATTCAATGACTTCAGGATCGCTGTAGATTTTTTGTTTCACTTTTCTTTGTTTTACGCTTTGAGCGGAAACAGTTGTTAAAGTGGAAAGAAAAGGTATCATGGAATAACTCCATTGTTTATTCACATCTTTGATTTGTGTTCATCAGATCACTCCAGCTCTATATGTTCAAGACATTTTAGAATGCAATTTATTTTCATGACTGTAACTGGCGCTTTTAATATTCTTTGTGGTTTCTAGATTTTAGTGTATTGTCATCTTCGTGCAGTATGATCAGAGATCATTGAATGCAAAATGATAGTGTTGTAATTAAAATCAGTGTTGGTTAGGATGTTGTCTAGACAATATTTACTTGTACTGGTGATGCGAGTGGATTCTTCAGTAGTATGATAGATGTTATATGAATTTATCAACGAGCAAAATTCCAACTTATCTCTTGCATTTTGATCAAAGTGTATGTTGAAATCACCAGCAATTATTATGTGATAATTTTCATTGATGACCATGGACAACATAGTGTCTAAAACATGTAAGCATGTATCTAAATTTCCCATGGGAGGACGATAAACACACATTATTAGGAACTTCATCTTATTCACTTTGAGTACACAAGCACAACACTCAATTACCCCTTCGATTGATAGGTCGCTGATTTTCTTCATTTCTTTGAATTCAACGTTGGTTCTGACAACACAGCTGCCTTCGTCTGTTTTCTTCTACTCGACAGAAGCTTGCAGCTTTGTGGAACCCTTGAATTCCATAAGCACCAAGCTGACTCTCTGTTTTCCAGTGTCTCGGGTTACACACCCATGCATCGTCTGGATATCTAGGAGACTTGCGTTCGATACACCCAATGGATTGAAGATTTTGATGCATAATGCTCCAGTTTGGTGTGTTTCTAATTTTCGGTAGGTTTTGGTTAGTTGTGGACGATTCTATAAAAAACTTTGGTTTGCTCTAGAAATTTCTTATTTCTTGTGAAGCTAAAACGTGGATTCCAACTCCAGAAGGCCAGAAAGTTGGGTTATATAATTCATCAATTTTGTTAAGCGTAACAAGAACCGCTTATGTCTTTGCCTTCTGAAGGCAATTGAGACGCTGCATTCAACATCGCTGAACCCCGCCTTTTCTCATATACTGTAGGATGTCCTGTGTGAGGTCGATCTGGACACTCTGTATAGTTCGATCCACAACCTTTTTTCTGCCCGTAAAGCCGCTGTGGAGACATCTTGTTGTTCTTCATTTGTTCCCAAGGTTTTACTTTTTCGCCGCCTCTCCAAGAAATACGAGTGTATGGTTCATTGTGAGATTTATCGCCTTCGTATTCCACGAATATTTCACTGTTTTGTGTATGTTTTGCATTGGTGAGTCGCCAGGCTCAGGATTCCCAACCTTGGATGTTCGTGACAGTATACGTCAATTGCCGCCGCAGTGAAGACCCGGTTTTCGGTAACGCCATCGATTTGTCAGTGCTGCCCTGGTGGATATTGGATGTTATTACTGATAAACTGTTACTAGTTGGAGGTGGTATCACTGGAATTGATGATTTTTATGCATAACACTCTCGTATGATGATTGTTGGTGTCAATTTGAGTGTTTACATTTTTTTACCACATGTTTTTCATGACTATTGCTGGCTTCTTCAAGATAACGGATTTTATCTAGTAGAAGCTCATTGTTGATTCTAGAATGTTATTTTTATCTTGAACTTCAAGAATGAGCCGCTTCAGATAATGATTTTCGGATTCAAGTTTATCCTTTCAAGCTGAATGATTATGAATTTATCACTGTCTTTGTTTTCAGTAATGACCATTGAGCTCTCACAGCATGCCATTTTATTTTCACTGATCGCATTTCAAGCTTTGATTTTACTGATATAACTATTATGGTACATGCCAAAGCAATTGACACAGACACTAACTGCACAATCTCTGGTAGCACAACACTTCATTTTGATGGTTTTGTCCGCCTTTACGGCTAATTCAGGCTCCGATTCTTTCACGGCATCTTGTTCGTTCGCCATCTTGATGACGTGAGGTATTAGAGGTATTGATAATCACTTATTTATCTTATTAATATGAAAGGACGTTTCCGAAATCAGAAGAATAACTAAGAATGTCATTTATTCATAAAACATTTGATTTAATTTTATAAAAAAAAAACATGTAATTTTTCAAGTTTAACCATTTATTCGTTTGCTATTTAACTATTTAGTTTTTCTTATGACATTGTATTTTGTAAATATCCCTATTGTGGGGGTTTCTTGGGATGATAGTCATTGAATTCAGGTATTGTAAACATAATCTTAGAACCTTTCTTTTTTGCAAATTTCATTGAAAAAAAAACTCTTTTATTTGTTTTTTTTTCAGAATCTGGAACAATGCTCCATCAAAAAACTGCTACAGAAGTGAATGTATCAGCTGTGAAAAGGGAAAATGATACAAGGATGGAACCGATAATAACTATGAATTCGAAGGATAAATATGATTTGAAACTGCATCCTTTTGAATCTGAGAGAACTCATACAGGGAAAAAACCATTTCAATGCATAGTTTGTTCAAAGACTTTTCCAAGTAAATCCAATTTGTTGAGTCATCAGAGAAGTCATACGGGGGAAAAACCATTCCAATGCAAAGTTTGTCTGAATAGTTTTGCACGGAAGCAAACATTGGTAATGCATGAGAGAATTCATACAGGAGAAAAACCATTTCTATGCAAAGTTTGTCTCGAGAGTTGTACGGATAAAAAGACATTGGTGGGGCATGAGAGAATTCATACAGGGGAAAAACCATTTCAATGCAAAGTCTGCCTGAAGAGTTTGGCACGGAAGCAAACATTGGTAATGCATGAGAGAATTCATACAGGGGAAAAACCATTTCAATGCAAAGTTTGTCTGAAGAGTTTTACAGGATATAAAGACATTGGTGGGGCATGAGAGAATTCATACAGGGGGAAAACCATTTCAATGCAAAGTTTGTCTGAAGAGTTTTGCACGGAAGCAAACATTGGTAATGCATGAGAGAATTCATACAGAGGAAAATTTATTTCAATGCAAAGTTTGTATGAAGAGCTTTGCAGAAAAAAAGACATTGTTGGCACATGAAAGTATTCATACAGGGGAAAAACCATTTCAATTTGCCTGAAATCTTTTGAAAAGCCCCAGAAAGTAGTTCCCACGATTACAAAAAAAGTTCAGCCTACAACCTCAAGTACGATTTATTTTTTTCAATTGTAATATTTTATATTGTTCTAAATAAAATTTGTTTCTGATATTTTTCTGTTTGAGATTTAATTCAGTAAATAGTCTAAAAAATACTATTTGCTGCATGCAAAATGGCTTTAAAATCGTGCATTCAGGTTTGTATCATTAAAGAAACAGCTTCCATTTTTATCGTTATTTGACTTTAAAAGTGTCCTCCCCTGTAGGTCAGACATTTTTTGTCAAATAACAAAAATACATTCAAACTGTTTCTAGGCATTAAACCTTCATGCACGATTTTTATCAATTTTGCATGCACTTAACATTTTACTAATATCCCCTCAGGCAAATCAGTAGCGATATCGATTGTAACTACCTTTATTTTCTGATTATATTCCTTGCAGAGAATATAATTAAACAAGTAATGAAACAGATGAATACTGATGAAAAATTATGATTTTCAGTTTTAGCCTGAATTCAAGTGAATCACATATTTTCTTCCAAAAGACTAAACTAGTACCTATATTTATATATTTTGGAGTATTAGCACAAACTCTTACAAAAGTTAAAAACCAACATCTGAAATAGTAGTCCAATATCCAATAATCTGTTCTTGGCAAAAAATGGTCTCCTGAATAGGGATATAGGTTTTTGGCCAAAGTCAATAGAGTACTACCCGTTAAATTTATTTCAAATAATAGGGCAAAAAGAAGAGAGAGAGAGAGTTTTTAGTGTTTTGAATAATATAAAAACTGGTATGAGGAACAGACTAAAAACTAAAACTCTCAGAGCACTGATATATACACAGGAGGCTGTGAGAAAAGAAGGTGGGTGTGTAAAATTTAAACCTTTAATGATTAATGTGGATGTTTGCAAAGGGAGGCATTGGATATTTTATTTATATTAATTTATTATATGATACGTTTTTTTTTATTTGTTTGAAAATATGAATTGGATGTTCATAAAATCAGATGTGGAATCATCTGCGACTGAAAGATAAACTTTAGTCACTATCTTCCATCATTCAAGATAACCTCTTGTGGGGTATTCATGTTTTTATTATTTTATTGTTCTTAGCCATGTTGACTATTTTATCAGTTACATCTTGTGATAATGCAGACACTTTATAGAATTATTTTTTCATTACAAAAATATAAATTGTGATAATGGTGTTTTGATTTCTATTATCAATTTCTGTTCATACTGTTTATTATAAAAATAAAGAAGGCATAAAAACCGTGTTTTATTAAATCAAGTAGCCACTTGAACATGGTTTCCATTAATAATATAATAATGAAAAATATGTTTATTATTAACGTGAGGATTTTGTGAGGAATTTCAAATTTTGGCGCGAAAATGTGAGGGTTACAGCAGGTGAAAGTGAGTAATTTTTACAGCTTACATTGGCAACACTGCTAAACACTACTAGCAAAACTTTCAACAGCTATTGAGAAATGTGAAAATGAACAAATGGCTAGTGGAACTTACTTTGATACCATTCATGATATTTTGAATGAAGGAATAGTGAAAGGTGAAGCCCCCGAAATCACATACTTTAGTGAATATGGAAATGAACAAAATGCAATTTTGATATTCATATTTTAAAGAAAGAAATAGTGGAGGAAGATCCAACGGAACCAAACCGTTCAGTGAAAATGGAATGTTTATGGATTGTCTAGAAAAGATTGACAAGGAAACCTGTTATGATCCAGATTCAAGCGAATTCGAGGTTACGTGGAGAAACTGCTGAAGATCGCAAAGAATCAAAGTTCTCTCCAACTCGTGAGTTTCTATGAAGAAATATTGAACGTTTGTAGATACATTCTCACTGCACATGAACTTGAGGTGGAAATTATATGGTCTCGATCTTGGAGTACTGAAAGTTTCATTCTGAGATTACTGTGGGAGATGGATTTTTCATATCTTCAAAGGCATTTTTTCTTATTAATTTTTTTTCAGAGCAAAATATTCCATGAGGAGAAACAATATATAAATAGATTAATGCATTGGGCAGGGACATAT
Organism: Gonioctena quinquepunctata; assembly: GCA_018342105.1. NCBI lineage: Eukaryota > Metazoa > Arthropoda > Insecta > Coleoptera > Chrysomelidae > Gonioctena > Gonioctena quinquepunctata. The sequence goes on along the minus strand of JAFIRS010003830.1, from coordinate 66,809 downwards.
GATAATAATACACACATTGAAAAAACTAGTTTACTAGTGATTTTCCAATTCATTTCTCTTTTAAATACATTTTCAGTGAGTATTTCCATTCAGTTTTATATCAGATATCAAAAACAGAACTACCTATTGCTTTTGACAAGCTTTTATTTGCTCTCACTAGTCCCGATGTGTGTAATCAAATCTTACAAGTTAAATTTGACCCACTTCTAGATGTTTAATTAACGTGAAATTTGGCAGGTGTTCATAGTTCCCATGACAATGCATTATAGAATTTTTGTTAGAGAAAAAATGGCGGTATGTAGGGGTTTTCGGGGTCGAAGATTATGAATTTTTTGTCAAAATTCATAAAATCAAAATGGCGGCTCCAAGATGGAGGACGATCTCTGGGATTATGGTCCGATTCTATTCAAAATTGGTATATGGTGGTTTTCGGGGTCGAAGATTATGATTTTTTTGTCAAATTTCATATATTCAAGACGGCGGACAAATTTTGTAATTATTGCCCAATTCTAGTCAAAATTGGTGTTTTTATGGGGTCGGAGATTATGAGTTTATTGTCGAAATTCAAGATGGCAGTTCCAAGTTGGTAGACGAGTTTTGTGATTATAGACCGTTTCTATTCAAAATTGATATGTCGGGGTTTCGAAGATTATTGATTTTTTGTCAAAATTCCTAAATTAAAGATGGCAGCCCCAGGATGGCGGACGAGTTCATCTTTATATCGCCTCCTCATTGAAAAACTAGATAGCTCAGAACTTGCAGGAAAAAGCATCATAATAACGATGCTTTAACAAAAATGCATAGATCAAGGCGTACTTACTGAAAAGCTCAAAATAAAATAATAAAACACATTTTTTAAGACAAGCTTTTATTCAAATGCGCTAAAAAGTAAAAAATAATTGTTTTGGATGTGTGACGTAGGTCATTCCGTGAGTTATAGATTCAAAAGCTTGTCGCTTTTGAACTGAAAACTTTGCGATACAAGCTCTTGAATCTATAACTCACGGAATAACTTACGTCACACATCCAAAGCAATTATTTTTTACTTTTTAACGCATTTGAATAAAAGATTGCCCTAAAAAAGGTTTTTTTTTTTTATTATTTTTCATCTTTATTCCCAATATCTTAAATGAAGCTGATGTAAGTCCGAAATACCATATACAGATTATCGAGAAAAAAGTTAAATCATTTTTTGTAATTCGCTACTTTTAATTAATATGTCAGATGCATTTATTTATACCCAGTTTTGCCAACCAGGGATATTTGTATCACTGGTGTCTAACTAATTGGTTCCAGATATATTACTTGAGGGAGCTTACTATAATTTGGAAGAGTACTATTCACAGAATTGGTATGCATTTCGTATAATTGTACAGCTATATATGGTGTTTTTATATGTTAATTTGTTTGTATCTTATGTGTATATTATATAAAAATGTTTTATACTCTTGTGTAATGATTGACAAATAAGTTTTTAAGCGCATCTGACGTACTACTTCATTAATGTGTAGTTACTGATTTTTATATTATTTATAGTGAGTTTATAAAGCAGTTTATAAAATAAGAAATAAAATAAAGTAATTTAAAAAGTTAAAATAACACAACATCCATTTATACAGAAATAAAATAAGAAGTAATATAAAATAAGAAGTAAAATAAAAGATGGTTAACTTTTATATTTTATTTTACTTTGACTAGTTGTTAGGCACATGTACATATTGAATAATTTAGACAAATTGACGAAAGTTGATGATATATGGACATGATATAATAGCTATTCAGTCCTGGTATATGTTGAGACGGTGTGACCCCGGGTCTTGTTAGATAACATAAATTTCTAGATCTCGGTGGGTAGGGGGCGTGTTCTTTTCATAAACAAAAAAAAAATAAACTAGCGTTATGAAGTCAACTATGGAAAACATCAGAGCATCGTCTGAGGATGGAATATCATTCAGGAGAAGGAGCACATCTCAAGCAGGTAGTTAGCATCATCAACTGTACTTTCAAGAAAAGCGTTTCCGATGACAAGAACCTAGCAGGAAGTAAGTAAATTTCCTTCGATGATTTCTTTCCCTCTCCTGCAACTGAAGTTATGGAATTGAACGACAACTGATAACAAGTCTAAGATTGTATGAAGAGAGCAAGGTGAGTATGAATCACTTTATAGGTATGAGGTCCATACACTTCTTAGGTAACGTTGTATGTACTTCCTACGATGCAACTTCAGCACTACGCTGCCATCTCCCAATCACATTTTCCTAACAATTTGTCATCTAGAATTGAAATACACACTCCATTGATGAATCTGAGCTACAAATATCAATCTTAGGAACAGCAAGGACAAATCTGGGAACATTATAGAGATGAGGATATTCAACTCAACTTCAACAATACCCTGTATTGTTCTAATAATATTTATCTGCTGAAATGACTTCCTAAATCATAGAATACACTTTATTAATGAAGCTGATCAATATAATATTAACTTTTCATGTAGAAAAAACGAATCTTGGAACTTTATAAGCATGTAGGAGTGTCCGTCAACTTCTACGTTACCCTGCAAATTCTCAATAATGTCTATCGACTTATTTCACCCCTCAAATGAAAGAATATACTTTCTCGATAAAGCTGATAGAAAGAATAGTATATTTAGAGTTAGTAAAATCAAATCTAGGAAATATTAAAACCAAATCTAGGAAATATTATGAACATGTCGGATGACATTTCAACTTCTACACTACCCTGTCGTCTTCCTAGAATATTTCTCTACTAATCCAATATATCAAATGAAAGAATGCACTTTTCTCATCAAGCTGATATACCTTTTACCCACCTTACTGAGCTTGAGAGTTGAAAATAGAGTTCCAAAGTAAAATTTGTCCTGTAGCTTGAGTTATTAACAAGACGTCAAAGACGAAAGTTTATGGCTAAAATTTGGTAAATGCCGTATTTATTCAGGAGAGAAACCTGCTTCCAATTGTAGAACAGATATCTTAGACCACTTTCATACAAGTTTCAGATTGCAAATCCATTCAGAAAATTCGAAAATTGGCAAATTCCAGTCGGAAAATTGGGAATTCTTAGAAACAAAATGCGTCTCCCTGGATACGATCCTTTTCCTATAAAAGCGAGCACCAAATCGATCAGAAATCACTTCCACTTGGGTCCTGGTCCTGACAACATCTCCTGCTATGGAATAACATTTAGGTACTGGGAAGAAGAGGACCATCCAAAATGGAATTTACAAGTACAACACGAGTACCTTCGGGAAGTCCAGGTCCGTAATGAATAGAAAGGATAACTATCTTCAATTATTCAGAAGAACTTTCTACTAATTTCCTTTATTTGATGTTCTCCATTCATTATCACTAACCAGTCAACTCAGTTAAATTATAGAGTCAGCCTTTTCGGCCACGATTAGTCTGTGTCTTACTTATAACAGCGAGTAAAATAGAGAGTTTTAGCACGACTGTGAAATAGTGGAACTGAATATGTTTATTATTGTCTCATTGTTGCTTCTTGCCATAAATAAATCCCGGTTTTACGCAACATTAGTAATACTAAAAAGTGACCGAGGATAGTAACGGGTTTGTGGGTAGGGGTGCACTCCAAAACATTCATGTCCATCAGCGGACGCTGTCCCTGCAAACTTCTTGATGTGTGGCGAGGTAAATGTATTAGTGGACTATTCTCACACTTTGTCGGGAGTAAATTCTATAGGAATTTGGGTAAGATATCAGACTAATGAATTTCTAGACAGTCTCACAAATTTGTATTTTGAATACCTTAATAAACAACAGTTTGTCCTCCTGGACCTCAAAGAATATTGTAAAGATAGGAAAATTGTAATTTGATAATTGTTCCTGGTTTGAATCTAGAATACTTAATGGTGGAATATATCTAGGTCATATTAGTCGAAGCCTATCAGTACCACTTTAAATCCTCAAGTTATAGATATATTGGTCTAGAATTGCTTTTAGTACTTGACTACGGCTCAACACGACAGTTTAATAGCTAAATTGAGAAATGTTGGAATGAGTATGTTTGTAGTGCTACAATGTTACCTCTGCTAAGCATGGATCCCGCTTTATTCTAAAAACTCATATAAAAATAGAACGACTGTAAAGAGTGGCGAGGATGGTAAGGGTTGTCTAGTATGGGTGCACACAAAACAATCTCGACCGGTCACTAGTCCTGTGAGTCTAGCAACTCCTTGGTTGCGTGCTGGAAATGTACTATAGTCTTCATTCTCTCAATTGGCGATAATCAATCTATGAATATACCCGTGAAAACACCAGCAAGATGTTTTGGGCATGAAACAATGTTACAACTACAGATATATTCCGATCACCGTAATCTAATCCAATTTTCATCACTTCAGAAACACTTTACATAGCAGCATCTACTCAGATTCGAAACCAGAGACGATTTTTTATAAGCTGAACTCTTATAATTTACAATAGTATCTTGTGGAAAATGTAAAGCCTTTAATCGTTGAATTGTTTTCAAACAAGTGGAGATTGTAACTCTTGGCTTTAATATATGTATTTATTTAAGTTTGTCTTTTATTTCTCTTCAGCTGAACAGAACTTTGTATCCTAAAGAACACAAAAAAAATTACACAACGTGGGGAAATTGAGGGTCTCTCCTTTCAAGGGTCTCTCTATATAAGGCTGTGTGCCGACAAAAAAAAATTGCTATACAGGCGATCTTCTGAGAGTAGATGGATTGCAGATCCTGCTACCTGAGAAGTGGCGCTGACTGTCTAGACGATCACAACAAAAAAAAAAAAAAAGGAGAAAAAAAGACAAAGGTTGAAAAAAAATTGAAAGTCGACCAGAAAATTTACCAATCAGATATAACCGGGGTGCGTACGGTTACAATGTTTATGTTTTCATAACTGGAAAATGATGTGTTCAGTGCCATTTTTTTAATTTCGTTTTTGGTCAATAATGTCGTTAGATGACGAAAATTCTATAATATTGTTAGTGTTGTCAACAGTAGCTTATTTTTCATTCAATAAACAATAACAGGGACTATGTTGAAAAGGGAAACATTCCTCAAATGAATATTGATAGAAAGATGATTCCACATCTGATTTTATGAACATCCTGTTTATATTTTCAACAAATCAACAGGGACTAATTTTACAAGTATACATCATTGAAATTGAGGTAACCACAACATAAAATCCCAAATTTCGATTGACAGCTTCTTACTTTTTACATTAATTTACTCAGCTCCATAAACATTCTGAAAATTATTATTTCTTATTTTACTTTATTTTATTTTACGTGCTGTATAAACTCACTTTTACTTACAATTAATGTTATTTTTTTTTACTTTGTCAATAAGAACATAAAGTATATTTCTCTCTCTCATTTGTCAAGTAATAAGTCTAGCAATATGCAAATCAGAGTTTCCTAGTTTGCACCCGAAAACTTGAGATTGGCAATTTTGAGAGAAATCCCCCATTCAGTATGTTATCATGAATGCTTTGGAAAATGTAGCAAAGAGCAGTTGGCAGCACTGACCCTGGAGACAAGGCCAAAGATAACAAGAGAAATCACTAACCCTATTCATGAATGAAATAGTAAAATCGTTTCAAAATCCTCCAATTTTTATTTCATTCATAAAATCAGAGTTGGGTTTAGCCAATTAGGAGTCAGGAAAGCCTGTCATGTGACATCAAGTGTCGGGGATCGTACACGAGGAAACGCTTCGGACCTTCGTGTGTTTTCGTATTAAAAAAATGTAGGAATCATCAAGGTTTTCGAATGGGATGAAATATTAAGAGAATATGTTCTCATTTATATAGGCATGAAATTGAATCGATGAATTGACACAATTGAAATTTCAACATTTCATGATTTATAAATGATTGCTTTAGTCTTCAGAATGTCTCGAAGAGTTTCACTTATTGACGATGGATATATAATATGGACTCCATTTTTGTTGGACAGGTTAGGTTAGGTCAATTTATTTATATTGAATTATGAAATTCTCAAAAATAACTGCATCACTGAATATGCAATTGATGATCGAACCAAAAAGGTCTACATTAGATTGTAACTATTCAAAGTTTGGTTCAGAAATACATTATTACATTTTTTATGGTTCTCGCTAAGTTATTCATGACAAGCTACCTGTTTCATGGATACTTCGCTAGGATTCACGAAAATGTGATGAAAACAGGTTATTGTTGAGTGTAGTGATTTATATACTAGACAAGTTAATGCATACACAAAAAATCCCATAAGGGGCTGTGTTTTTGTCACTGTGACAGCGGCAAAACTTTGCTCTAAGTTTTCCAGGGACAAAACGGAACCTAACTTTTAAAACGGTCTAATTCTAGTATGTCTAGCAGAGTTAGTAAGGATCTAAAATTCAATGAATAATTTCAATAAATAAATTCGCTTTCTGAAAAATCTATATTCTAATCTGAAGGAAGTGAACAGTGCAGTGTTTTGTGATATCTAAAGCTTTTGACTGTTACGTAAGCTTCATCTCTACAGTTTCAGAGGACGAAGCTTTGTCTTTGTCATTGTAATAATTTTTTTCAAGTGATTGTAATTAATCTAGTAACTAGCAAGTCAAATATTTTTATCATTACTTTCATATATAATTTTGTAAAAAAAATTGCCCATGATATGACAATCTTCTGACTATAAGTATATTTGATTTGGAGATGGAAAATACTAAATATAGTGGATAATTTTTTCTAAAGAGCCATGGAACACTCTGTGATGGTTCGGAATTTACTAGCTAAAATCAAGATATCTTCATAGAATGAAAAGTCCACGCTTACTTGTGAAATTTATGTGTTTATTAAAAAGTGATAATTAAATTGATAATAGTAGCCTTATCGTTTAGATCCCCCTCCGATTATCTCATGCGGGTGTTACTGAAAATTAAAAGAAAAGCATATTCAGATTGTTTTCTCTCCTCGCCTTACTCACATCATCTATGTTACCTTCAAAAATCAGCATACCTCAATTTCCCTCTTATCTGTGGCGTCCTTTGAAATATCGGGGAAATCAATTTGTACATTGATACTTCTGTCTCGTGGGCCAATGTCAAAACTATTATGTTTTCCTTAAGAGATTTAATGTAAGTAAATGAGGCTTATCAAAAATTTAGAAAATCTTCTTGCCGTCCACCTGAAATGTAAAGTTATTTACATTCACACCTAATTCACTTGAAAATTGAACGAAGTTTGAGCCCATGGCTCGAACATCAAGTCTTATTTCTCCCATTTTGGTGATAAATCAAATACTATTGGTTTGAGATCCGAAGCACTACATATTGAACTTTGAAAGAAATATCTCAATGGTTGTTTCCAATTATCGTGGATTCCTCTGGCCATCAATAAAATCCTTTCCTTTACCTGAAAAAATAAATAATTTTTCAAATAAATGCCATCTTAAGAAACAAAATATTGAAAGATTACTCACCCAAATCGTGGAACCGATAATTTCATCAATTTTCGGATCATACTGGATACCAGCTTTCAAAGAACTTCATCCATTGAGAGAATACAAATTTTATCCAATTCACTTTTTCCTTGCAATCTCCATTTGAGGCTCATAAAAACAAAATCAAACAAACAACTCATGTATGTCAATTTTCGCCAAATCGCTTTGAAAAAAACGTTTTGAGGAAAAATCCTTTCGAATAATCAAAAATCGCCAGTAGACTTCAAGAAAAATCAAGCAGTCATCTGATATTTGACAGACAGACTAACCTCTAATCTTTGTAAACATTATAGTAAAATTTGAAGGTCATAACCTGATTTTCGCACAATTTAGGCAATCCATACCACGTGACCCAATAAGGCGGTTGTTGGCACACAAACCTATAATCGCCATAAGAATATCATTGTCAGTGTGTACCTTTGGCTTATAAAACTGTATTTTTGGTTATTTTTGGAGCTTTTGTGTTGTTAATTATTAATAGTCAGAAGGAGAGTGATTACCTGAAGACACTATTGTTGAAAAGCAGAGACTTTGGTGAACGGTACGCTTGAAAATACATCCCCATCTTTTGTTTACATTTTTATCAATGTATTTGCTACAGGTATAAAATGAAGTTGAGGATTGATCAGTGATTTAGATCCTTTTTACACTGAATATTTATGAACTGAATTGTTCAATTGTTGGTGCTCCTCCTGTTACGAATATGGATATTATTTCGTATTTGCTTTTTACTCAGCTTTCCCAAATGCAGATGAAGCCCTATACAAGTTTAGAATCCATACATACTTTGAATCTGGATTCGTCGTGAAGGTGAGAACAAAAATTCAGAATCATTTATATATTTTAGTTAGTCTAGTATGTTTTTCCTAGGCAGCAGGTTTTTTCTAATGGATACATGTACAGTTGCAAATCTTGAGTCATGCGAAGTGAATTATTATAAATTAGGAATAATAATACATAAGAAGCAATTTATAACTTCTGATCTGTTCTATTATGTTTATTGCCACATTTGTTTATTATAAGAGACATTGATTTGATATTTAAGAATATTACTTCCAACTTTCATATAGTTCTTTCTAATCGACATAAATTTTTTCAGGTCAAGTATTCACAAAAGGCAAATTAAAACCTTCAGATATTTGGTACATAATTGAAAAGGATGAAAGCATTTGTACTGCTCACTGTACTTTTTATGGCCGGAAACAGTGAAGTAGGTGGTCATATTGGTGCTATATTAGAGGCAATGTCACGCACAGATTTGGAAGCTGTGTGGCCAATGCCATCCAGTCAAAAAATGTATTGGACGACTTGCCTCTTGCTCAGTTGTTTTAAAAAATAAAATGTTACAAATGAATATATATAAATAAATGTTTGTTTATTTGTTGTTTTACTGATTCAGTTGATTACTCTTTATTTAATACCAATTATAAAAAAATTACACAATATTGATATTTGTATATAGTACAATTTCGATAAATATCACGATATATCCAATTTTTACTGTTAATAAATTACAATACCCTTTGAAGGTTGTAGACGATGTAGTAACTTGATTACTCTCGTCTCGGACGTCCATCGTCTTAATGTTCTTGAAAAGGTTTTCCCGATGTTTCGAATGTTTGTATCTGCAATCGTCTGAATACAGTATTCACATTCAAAACATCGTGTAAACCTTTTAAAACCCTTTGAAGGTTGTAGACGATGTAGTAACTTGATTACTCTCGTCTCGGACGTCCATCGATGGACATCCGAAACAGAGAGTAATCAAATACAACACCCTTCACAAGACTTGATCGAGGCTTCCGATAATTGCCTGAAATATCTAAAAAGGGAAGGTTGAGATAGAAAGACATATTTCTAAATATTTTTATTTATTGAGTCACCAGAATCCTAAAGAAAATTTGTATTCCAGTTTTTCAATAACACTACCTATAAGAATGTTTTTTGAGGAGGTAGGTACATATATATGAACATTCATTTGGAGTTTTCTCTACTTTTGAAGTGGAAAATATATCAAATATATATATATATATATATATTTATATATATATATGAACTTTATTTGAAATGGGACCTCCTAATGTACAATGGTTCAGATATATACAAGTAGGCAAAATCATACAAGTAATCGTAGGAACAAATCAAATCACAAAAGTCTGAAGTTTAAGGTAGGTATCCATGACGGAATGAAGGTTAATTTTTAACCAATTGGAAATAAATCAAAAAACTGAAGTTATAGGTAGGTATCCATGACGGAATGAAGGATGTTATCACGAATGTGCACCCAGGGTATGTCTGCTGCAGCCTCTCTGATACTTGATTTTGGAATCCGTAAGATCTTCTAGGTTGATTGCAGCTAACATAGAGCTCTTTTCCTCCTCGATAAGTCATTTTAACTGGTCAAAAACTTATGATTTGATACTGTTGACACCGAGTGAAACCCGACTCTATCCCTGTCGTGACGGGACCCACAGTTAACTACAATGCAAATAAAGGGCATTTTTCTTCAGTTGAGGCACGAATTATAATCCTAAATTGAAAAAACTACTTAAATTCGCACAGAAAATCACAAAATAAACACTTTTACCACTATGGTCGCTTGTGACGAATTGCAATGTGTGCCAACAGCCGCCATATTGCTTTCGTTTTGACAGGTCGATGGCCTATTTGGTCTGTGCGGGATCTTGTTCTAACCTCTAATCTTTGACAAGGCTATGCGGTTGTGAACATCTTTACAATAATGAAATTTCTAAGTTATAATAAAATGAAACTATGTAGTAATATAAAATACAATGAAATAAAAAATGAACGAAAAATAAGTGAATGAGAAAGTTGCCTTGAAATAAACTCATATCTAAATTTCACCTTTGTTATCTGATGCAGTTTTTCTGGTGTAAAATGCTTGGCTGCTGCACCGAAGCGAGAAAAGTTTTCCTCCGTTGTGAAAATGTGTCTAGACTTTCCGCACAAAAAATGATGAAACAAAGAAAATAATAAAGATACACAAGAAGATAAGGCTGCAATATGATCGAAATCAGAGAAATTGTTGGTCCCGTGAAGTGACTGCTTGAATGCACTAAGAGGACAAATGCCAAATAGAAAAGAAGAAATGTAACAAATCATCGGCGTTGCCAATTACCGGGAATTTTAACGTGTGCCGGGAATTGTGTCGGGATTTTTACAATTGTAGGAAAAACCGGGAATTTTATTACTATTCATAACTTTTGTTTGATTCGTAACCACACTACGTCAGATATGTAGCATTGAGTTCATTATATTGAGCAGTCAGTCAGAAAACAGGTAAGCTAAAACGAAAAGCTGCTATGTGAACATTGTGAACTCGCATGACGCTCGTCACGTGTCACGTTATGGGGAATACGCTTGATATTTTAATTTTTCTTTGGCTCAGTTCGGTCCTCAGATATTATATTTTATGAAAATAATTTCCCAATTCCCAATTTTTTTTTTTTTTTTAAAGTGCTTTTCAATTCAAACTCGATTTGACCTTCACTTGAATAACTTCCCCAAACACTAGCGCCAATTGTGGTTGTTTTAGGAATATCCATAGGCGATACCATTTCTTACAATCCAAACATGAATTCAACTCACTTAATGTGACGTTTCAGTAACAATTGAAAATACTATGACAATAAAAATATTAGTACAACATATAAACGAAGACAAATGAAATTATAGTTGACAGTTCGAAGCAACTCGCGGTAAAAGTTTGAACTGTTTGAAGTAACGATGCATACGTCCATCGAAAGCGCTAAGAATACGTTTTTGGATATAATGAGAAAACTGGCGTTTTCAATTTTAAATTTATTAAAAACATTGACCATTTTTTTATATCTGAGGTTTTTAGGTGGGAATCTTTATGTGCAAATCAAAATATTCTAGAAAAGGTGTGTTCCCCATTCCTGTCAATCCTTTCATGTCCATATTATTATGCATTCAAATAAAATTCTAGACGATGATTTGCCGGGAAAAAACGATCAGATATAAATTTCGGGATTTTTTAGGGAATTTTCGTCAATTTACGGGAATTCTCGACCCTTTGGTCGGGACTTTTCTCTACTTGGCGTTGGGAAACCCTCCCGCAAATCATATTGGAAAATTGAAAAGTTCAAAATGGCTTCTCCAGGACACTGCGAATATGAAGCACAATTATCAATAACGGATATTGAGGAAGGTGAAAATGAATATATCGGGAGTGGGACTCACTTTCATGCCATTTATGATATTTTGAATGAAGAAGTAATAAAGGAAGAGCCAATCGAAACTAAATCGTTTAATGAAGAATCGAAGCTTTCTCTGTCACGTAAGTTTCCTTTGTTAAAAGTTTGCAGTTTAAAAAAAAAGGGTTTTGAAGACTGTCTACTATATCAATTAATTTGAAATGAAAATTTTATGATCTAGTTGCCAGAGCAATATATTTCAAGCACCGCTTTCTCACGCCAAAATCACAAAATGTCTCCTTCTTTCATACAACATAAACTTCGAAAACTAAATCACTAATTTTCGGCAAAACTTGGCACAAAATACTGCGAAAAAACCGTCAACTCATACATCCTAACCTCTCCTCGTTTCATCAACAAGCTACAACCTAACCTCAATCTGAACAGATGTTAGAGATTAGGAAAGGAGGATTTTTTTTAATAGAACCAACTGTATTTTGTGCCGAGTAGCTTATGCTGTTTGAAAGAAGGAGGCACTTTGATTGATTTTCGTGCGAGAAAATGGTGCTTGAAAATTATGTTTTGAAAAAGAGAAAAGTGCTCTAACTCGGAAAGGGTATGAGACCACCGGGTTCAGGAGGCAAAAACACGTAACAAAAGTGTTTCCGCTATTTTCAGGGAGAATATACTTTATTGTCCAAAGATATTACATCTTGTTGACAAAGCAATCATATAATATTTGCCTAGAAGTTAACTAACTAAAAGTGAGGGTAAAATAAACACAAAAACAAGAGATCATGAAAACAACCTGCAACATTACAACATACTTAAAGTAAAATTGACTGAAGATGGCTTATTAAAAACTAGTTAAGGGCAGGACACACTATAACATATTAAGAACAAATTATGTCTTGAAATAAAATGTATCTGTTGTGTATTTAACTCAATACACTAAATGAAAGATTGTGGGTTCTCAAAGAATTATAATGAATATCTTAACGTCGATACACTTGGACTTTACAAAGCGAAAACGATAACTGATTTCTGTGTTCGGAAATGTTACCCCCACCACACAAGTACTTCTTTTATTACATATCACTCCAGATAACTGAATAAACCAGTGGCGTACATAACATTTCCTCCCTTACATAAATAAATCAGAACTAAACACTAAACTAACTCACAAATTTAGACGTTGAGGTGGTTTCCGAACACGATTACCACGTCTCAGAGTCGGTTCAACATCTTTTGAACAGTTTGGACTAACAACATCCTGATTGAGCTCAGTGAAACTTGAACTCGGACTTGATAATCTTGTATTGGTGTCATTGATATTCTGTTCAATGTTGGGGCAAATTTCATTCGGTGTTATACTTGGTGAACTGGGAACACCTAATGATTGAAACACTAATGGATTTGGGTCTGTTCTCACTGGTTCTGTTATATCTCTGTGAACTGGATATTTTCTCAAGCTATTGACATGCTTGTACAAAATTTTATTATCCATTTTTACAAGATATGTTACTGCACTAATATTTTTGAGAATGAAACCTTCTTTCCATTTATCGTCAATATATGGACCCAATTTTCCCACCAGAACTTTTTCTCCAACATTGAAAATGACCGGTTTGACAAAATCGAAAGTTTTATTGAAAAGTACTTTACCCTTTTTTGGGGTTTCCAATAAGTGAGGAGCGTTTTGGCTTGATTTTAAAATCATATCATTAGGACTACATCCTGTACTGGTACAAGGAGTATTTCTATAACTAAACAAAGTTCACCATCTGTTGCTCCATTGTAAGGTGGATTTTTGTAATAAGAACTTGTCTAGAGCTGATTTTACATTCTGTACATGACGTTCCAGCCAAACCATTAGATTGTGGATGATAAGGTGATTTCAACACATTGAAACACCGTTAGCCCGATAAAATTCGTAAATTGTTGAATTAATGGCGTCTATTATCACTAACAATGAGTATCTGGTAATCCCATTATAGAAAAATTTAATTTTAATTTTTCAATTGTATGTGATATTCGTACCCTTCACATTGAATATCATTCCACCTCGATTTACTATCCACAATCAACAAGAATTGACAACCATTTCTATGAAAAAAAAAAATCAATGTGAACTCTTTGAAATACATTATCAGTGTTAGGCCAGGATATCAAAAACTTTTCGTGATTTTTTTCTGACCTAGGTTAAGCATATACCACAGTTATTTACAAGCGTTTCAATATTCTCTTGCATTTTTGGCCACCAGAATGAAGATCTAGCTAACATTTTACTTCTAACAATCCCAGATGATCTTCATGGAAGTAAATCTAAACGTGTTGGCTAAGGTTACGGTATAACAACTTTAATACCCACCATCAGGCACCCTTCTTCAACGGATAACTCATTTCGCTCAAATAGTAAGACCTCAAGTTACAGTCTACTTTGGAAGGCCAACCAGTTTTACAGTAATCCATTATCCTTACTAAAATCGGATCTTTCTGAAACATCACATGTCCTCATATGATAACGGCAATTCTGTAACAAATTGGGAATGAATTCAAAGAACTATCAACATCTGTTGAATCCTGTAAAGGCAATCTAGACAACATGTCCGATTCAAATAGTTGCTTGAACCCTTACGATATTCTATCTTTAATCGTAGGCTGATAATGTACATTCCACCGAATTATTCTGGCGACATAACTGAAATGGGCCTATCAGGATTGAATAAATACCTTCAAAGGTTCATGATCAGATACCAATATAAATTGTCTACCAGTCAAATCATTATGAAATCGTTTAAGGCTGAATATGATTGTTAAAAGCTTCTCTTTCAAGTTGAGAATAATTTTTTCAGCGGTTGATAGCGTGCCTGACACGAATAACACTGGTTTTCAACACCATCGACCCTGTGACTCAAAACACCCCTACACCATAGGAACTTGCATCACATGACACTACTATTGTTTTATTTGGGTCCAGTATCGAGAACCTGATTCGTAGCAATTAAATCTTTACTAGCTTGAAAGCTCTCGACAGACAAGATCAAATTTGAAACCTCGTTCTTCTCCAATAATTTATAAAGAGGTTTCAAATGCGTTGACAACTGGTATAAAATTTTCCGTAATAATTTAATAAAACCAAGATACTTTCGAACTGGTTAGAGTTTGAGGTTCTGGGGCCTCTTTTATTGCTCGTATTTTATCCTCGGTTGGATGAATCCCCTCTTTATCTATCATATGCCCCAAGTATTCAACTTGCTTTTCGAAAAATTTACATTTTTCCCCATTAACCTTTACATTATAGTAACACAATCTATTCAAGACAATTTCTAGAGTACTTCGTGCTTCTGTTGAATTATTATTTGCTATCAGAATATCATCGAGATAACATTTAACATTAGGTTTTCCGCTCAAAATTTGATCCATAATTGATTGAAAAATAGATGGCGCTGATGCTATTCCATATGTCAGTCTCGTGTATTGGTACAAACCAACATGAGTATTGATGGTTAGAAATTTCTGAAAATCCTTTCAACTGTTGATAAGCACCTGCCAAATCTAAAACCGTGAAAATTTTACCCCCCGCTAAACTTGCAAAAATATCTTCTGGAGTTGGTAACGGATACTGATCAATATTGAGTGCTTTATTCACAGTGATACGGAAATCTGAACAAATTCTAACATCACCAGTTTTTTTCGATACAACTACAATGGGTGAGGCCCATTCGCTATGCCTCACAGGTTTCAGAATACCTACCTGAACCATTTGTTCGTTTTTTTTTTCAACCAATGGTTTTAGGGCATAAGGCATAGAATAAGCTTTTTTGACTACCGGAACCACATTTTCTTTTATGTTGAATTTGACATGAAAATCTTTGATAGAACTACATAAGTTCGAATCAAATACACTTTTATACTTGATTTTCAACTCATCTACAATATTGATTGTGTCTCCTTTCGAACTCGTATTGACATCTTGACTATTCAAACCGAAACCAGTTTCCCAATCAGGAAAAAGAACATTCAACCAATTTCTACCTAATAATGGTACAAAATACTTATTTGATTCGATTACTGTCAGAATTAAATGATGGTTTTTATCACCATACTTTACGTCAACTTGACACTCACCCAAAGCATTGATACCCTGACCTGAAACTACATTCAGTTTATACATTACAGGTTCCAAAGGTACATTCAAAATACTCTTATATTTATTGAAGGACATTACCGATTTGCATGCACCTGTGTCTACTTCAAAAGCTACCCTTTTACCATTCAAACCCAACCAGATATGATTTGGTGCGGCTAAACTGAAATGCATATTATTCAAATTGAACAAATCGCAATTTACTTCTTCAAACGAGATTTCCTTCTGACCTTCTTCTTCAACTGCGGCTACTGTCGTGGCTTTTTTTGATGGACATAATTGCTTAACATGCCCCATCTTGAAACAAAAATAACATTTCCATCTGACTGCTGGACACTTATCTTTGGGATGACTTCTACCACATTTATCGCATCTACCAGCACTGGATTTTTCCTGCCTTTCCTCCGTACTGATTTTAACAACTTCCTTTGGCCTTATTTGCTGCCTGAACTGTTGTTTCTGCATTTGAACGTAGTTGACACTCCAACTAGTACCGCAGTCTGATAACGTTTTAACTTGCCTCTCCGCCAACTCTGAAGCTTGAGCTGACTGACATGCCTCTGTGAAAGTTAATTTGACTTGAGACAAGAGTTTTTTTGTATATTTTCTGACTGCATCCACAACGAACCGGTCTCTCAGGCATCATCTAGAAACGACCCAAACTTACATGTGTTAGCCAATTTGCGTAATTCGACTATATATTCTGCAATCTTTGGTCTAACTTTTGGTTACATTTATTGAAGATGAATCTCTGTAAATTTCCGTGACAGGCGGGCAATGCTTCAAAGAAACTCTTTCACTTGTATATTTCAGCTCACCAGGCTTTTCGAGCTGCCAAATTCTTCAGCGTTTGGTATACTTGTGTACCAGCCGGGGTAATAAACAGATACTTTCATTTCCTCTGGAACAATATTAACCTTGAATAAATGCTCCACCCGTTCCAAATAGGTTTCAAATTCTTCGGCTCCACCATTGAAAGGTTCAATATTACCTATCAGGGCCATCGTTTCATTCAAAAATTGTCCGATTTCTGTCACTGTCCAATTGACAACTTTTCGTTGTATACTAACTGATATGTATAATTCTCTCGAATTCGTCGCCAAAATTTTGTGTATTTAACTCAATACACTAAATGAAAGATTGTGGGTTCTCAAAGAATTATAATGAATATCTTAACGTCGATACACTTGGACTTTACAAAGCGAAAACGATAACTGATTTCTGTGTTCGGAAATGTTACCCCTACCACACAAGTACTTATTTTATTACATATCACTCCAGATAACTGAATAAACCAGTGGCGTACATAACAGTATCATCATAAAATTCTTATAAACTATAATAGGATCTGTCCAACAAGAGCACTTTAATTTATTTTCTGAAATTGGTATATGATCAAATTTCTTTGATTACTTTTGGCAAGTGGTTGTAAATCTTATAGCCTCCATAAATTACTGAGTCTCTAACTAGAGTTGATGATGGAATCAGTAACTTAATGTTGCCAGCTTGGCGAGTGGTGTGGTGTGTAGAGGCAGTGTTTTTTAATTAAGAACATTGTTTCCATAATAAATATTTTGTGTTTTTAAAAAGAGGTCTACAGAAATCAAGGATTTTTGCTTTGCACATATATTTCAATGCACGTTTTTGCAATACAAAAACTGAATTCATGAGATAATTACTACACACCCCCCAGAATGGGATCCCATATCTCAGGTGAGATTTTACTAAGGAGTGGTAGACAACTTTAGAAGCAGAAAAACCAAGTTCATTAGATGTAAATCTTATCGCACAACATCCAGAAGAAAGTTTTTTCCTAAAATTGTAACATGTTCTTCAAATTTTAATCTGTTAACTATTTGGATACCTAGAAATTTTATGTTTGTGTTTTCTATGACGTCATCATCCATGACCAGCTCTTCTATTTCACCTTTAAATGACATAATGTTAGTTTTAGAAAAGAAAAGTAGCAGAGTAATTTTTTTATTTTACTCCTCTTACAATTTTTGTGTTGATGCAGTTTGCAGGAACACTGAACTCGAGTTTCCATTATTTTCCACTTATGCTTTTCAAATTTCAACTCTCTAAGTTACATGGTTTAGTCTTTAATCAGATGTTTTTATTGTGCCCAGCTTCTGTGACGGTAAATTTTATGAAAGTCATAGTTTGAACTTGAATTTCAGCTTTCTGGGAAAATACAAATTCCAATAGTCTTGCTGATGATTTGGCAAAACCCAAACTCAACCAGTTCAATAATGTCGTTAATCTAAAGAATGAAGATGAAGATCACCATGAGTATATTGATAATTTGTGGACAAATAATGGCGAATTCAAAGCAGAGGATAACATTGATATGGTTTATGAAGATGTCAATTCTGAAATATTTGACGAAAAACCTAGACTGGAAATTGGGCCAAATGTTTCTTGTAAACATCCAATAGGTAAGTTGGTATTTATTCAACAGACATGTTCTTCAGTGACAAAAGTAAATCTTTTGGTTACAAATGAATTAGCTCAGAATATGACTTCGGCATTTACATTATCTAGTTATTATTTGGGGGACAGCAAACAACTCAGTTTTCAAATCTATCAAATGTTACAAAATAACGAAGGTAAAAAACTAAACGGTAAAATTGCTTCTTTTAGGGTCCCTGATATGTATCATTAAACGAGGTAAAAATGAAATATTTGTCCAAGAACAAATCCACACCTGTTTTCTTCCACATTATTAACTTACACGAAAGTTTTATAAAATTTCATTATTATGTTGATTGAGAAGCCACTGACAATATTCAATTCTTGCGAGACAATCTTGAGGTTGAAACCCTTGTACTCTTTGACCATATTTGAATATTCTGAGCCAACGTGCCTCGATTTATTTATTTTCTATGTATGTTCATTCATCTGTCAGAGGAACAGAAAATACGATATAAACGCTTAATATTTACTTTAACTAGACCAAGTTCTATATTGTTTAATTTATCGTTGAATACAAATGTTTTTCCACAATACTGGAAAAATACTTTCATAAGCCCAATATATAAATCAGGAGATAGAAGTGATTTCTAACTACAGAGGTGTAGCAATACAATCGGAAATATCAAAGTTGCTAGATAAACTTATATCATTGTAATTAGAGTTTTCTTCTAGACATGTCACTGTACCTGAGCAACATGGATTTCACCGGGGTAGAGCTACAAATTCAAACTTAATGATAATCAAATATTTTAAGTGCTTTTGAAAACCGTTTACAAATCGATAGTATATATACTGATTTTACGAAAGCATTTGACAGAGTTGATCACAAGTTATTGATTTCCAATTTAAATGCACTTGGAATTGGTTATAATGCGTTAACTTGGTTGAGTAGTTTTTCAACAGAACGGGTCCAATGTGTAAGAATTAATAACTTTGTTTCCAATGCTTTTGCTGTTCCTTCAGGTGTTCCGCAAGGATCTCGTTGTGGTCCAATCTTATTTAGTTTAATCTAATTATAGTTACCATAGTCCCCTATCTAGGCTACCACGTGAAGTCAATAAATATTGTTCTCTTATTTAGCTACTCATTTAGTTACTTTAAAAAATCTTTGAGACTGATTAATACTGATTTTTAATTAATATTGCTTTTTATGTAGTACACATTTTCAATTATTATTGTTTTTTATGTAACTCTATCAAATATCGAGGTTATTAGTTCTACCAGGTTACAAAACACATATCAGTAGTAAGTTTATTCATATATGTATATTTAGATTATAAAAAAATTAATTACATTTTAGGTATGTTGTTTATTTATACAAATCATATATTTTATTAGTGTTTTTTTTTGACGTTTCTACATTTTATCCCATCTCGTTTAAAATTCATTTGTTTGTTAAACTTTTATAAAGGATTACCTAATTAAAGAAATAATCAAAGACTACTGCATTGAACAGTTAGTAAACAAATGTACTCGATGTTGCAATAGCAGCAATACCTTGATTGATTATGTTCTATCAAATGAAACGGATATTAATGTCCATGTTCATGACTATCCCAAGATTACAGATCACTCTGTTATCAGTATTAATTTGCACAACAGAAACTCCTATGAAGCTATCAATAATTTTGAGATGAGAAAACTAAATAATGAGGTATTTCATGATATCAACTTGATGCTTATAACGACTGACTGGTTGACAAATTCTAATAATATTAATGAAATATATCCATATCTTGAAAAAAATTGTAAAAAATTTTTGGATGAAAATGCACCTATTATTACCATAAATTATAAGAATAACCAAGTTCCGTGGTTTGATGGAGAAGTAAAACTCAAAACAAAGAAAGAGACAGAGCCTACAAGAATTTCAAGAAAAGTAGAGGAGATGAAAGGGAAGTACAGTGGGAATTATTTAAAACTAAAAGAAATGCAGTTGTAAATTTGATGAAACTCGAAAAAAATGAATATTATAAGAATAAAATTGATGAAAATAGGAATGATATGAAAGAAATGTGGATAACTTTAAAAAAATTGATCAAAGGTGAAAACCAGCCAATAAGGTACACTAATATTAACTTAAGCAATGAAAATTCAGTGGATCTTGTTAAAACTGAACTGGAAGCCACCAATAAATTCAACTCTGTTTTTATCGATAATGTGAAAGAAATATCAAATTCTGAGGCCTATGTTGCAATTGAAAATAGATTTTGTGAGTTTGAGAAAATAACCATAAGCGATTTGAACTCCATTGTATTCTCACTTAAAAACAAAGGCAGTTCCAATGAAGTACTCAGTGTTAAATTCCTCAAGGAAACTTTTTATACAACTGGTTATGTGGTACTCAATCTCATAAACTCCTCAGTGGAACAGGGTACATTTCCCGACAAATTGAAGTTGAGTTAAGTGATTCCCGTTCCAAAAATTCTCAATCCAACCGAGGGATTAGAATTCAGACCAATTAATACACTACCCCCAATTGAAAAAGTTATTGAAATAGTGGAATATAATCAGCTCCCTAAATACTTCAATACAAATAAGTTATTCACTGGCAATCAATCAGTCTTTCAAACAAATTACTCCTGTGAAACTGCATTACAACTCACTATTTCAAAATGGAAACAACTGATTGATGAGGGCAAATTTATTATCTCAGTATTTTTAGATTTCAAGAGAGCTTTTGAAACTATTGACAGGAAAATTCTAATATGAAAACTAAAATACTATGGAATTGAAGGTACTGTGTTGAAATGGTTTGAAGGCTATCTCTCAAATAGAAAGCAACTCTGCAAATTAGGCAAATCAGTCTCTGATGAATTAACTAACGATGTAGGTGTACCTCAGGGGAGAGTTTTGGGTCCGTAACTGTTCATCATCTATTTAAATGATATCAATTATATTAATGACTGACTTTCTCAATATTTTTGCATGTTACGGAACTGACCCTGCAAGTATAGTTGTTAGATTGAATTCAATGTTAAAAAAACTTGAAATATACCTAGGAACTAATAAATTGAAATTAAATGTTAATAATAATAATAATAATATCTTTATTTTCCAGTCGACATGTTTACCATGTATAGGAATAGTCAGTATTTACAAATACACAGGATACAAATATACATTACAAGTACATATATACAAATCTTATCTATTTTTAACATAAATCAGAATACACCAAATACACAACCTAGATCGTGATACCAGATGCTAGGTATTCAGCTAGTGTATATGGGCATTTTTCAATTAAGTAATTTCTCAGACTAGTCTTGAAATGTGTTAAGCTTGAGGCCTTCTTAAGCTCATGGGGGAGGCTATTAAAAATTTTGAGACCCAAATATGACGGGGAGTTAGAACTAACTTTATATTTACAGAAGGGAATATAAAATTCTTTGGTTTGTCTAGTTTGAATACCATGAATGTCCTCATTCAGAATAAAGTCATTTTGTTGATGAACACAAATAGACACAATTCATAGATGTAAAGGCTTGTGACAGTGAAAAGTCCATATTGGGAAAGATACCTCTGCACGAATGGGTGCTTGGTACATTTGCTATGATTCTCAGAATCTTTTTGGGCAACAAAACGTCCTGTGATAATGTCGATCCACCCATAAGAGAATACCAAAACGAATTCTAGATGCGACTTGAGCATGATATAACATCATAAGCTGTCCATCAGTAAGTACTTCTCTGAGTTGTCGAAACATGTAACCAAGAGAGTTTAACTTTCCAACCAGGCTATTGCAGTGGAATGTCCAGCTCAGACATTCATCAATGTGATGCCCAGAAAAGTAGTTTTAGCTATGGCACTTAAATTGTTATTGTTAATTGTAACATTCAGATCAGAATCTTTTTCTGCAGTTATGGTATCTCATAATATGAGTTTTGTGTATTAAAATGGGGAGTTTGCACTACACCATGAACCCTATTTTATTCAGTAGTTGTACACAATTTTCTGTGAGAGCATGATCTTCTTTGTTTGATATTAGTATTGATGTGTCATCAGCGTATATGACAAAGGAGGCATTGGAACCACAGTATCAATCTCGTTTATATAAAGAGGAAACAATATGGGTCCCAGCACGGAACCCTGTGGGACTCCTTGATTTATGTTTAGACAGCTTGAGTTCACACTTTTAGTATTTTTGTCAGGTGTGTTAATACTAACATATTGTTGACGATTTCTCACGAACGAGATTATCCAGTCCAGTGCAACACCTCTGATGCCATATGAATATAATTTAGAAAAGAGAATGTCATGTTGAATACAATCAAAAGCCCTACTGAAATCACAGAATATCCCAACGGGGCTTTCTCCCGCCTCTAGAAAACTAATGACTTTTTTATGAAACGACACAGTGGCACTATTAGTTGATTTATTTGCGCGGAATCCATGTTGATTTTCGGAGAGCAGATTATTTTTGTCTGTAAAGTTCATCAGCCTGTCAAGGAAAGCGTATTCAAATATTTTAGAAAAGCAGGAAGGAACAGTGATGGGCCTATAATTTTCCATTAATAGGTGGTTACATTTTTTGTAAATTGGTACTACTTTACCAACTTTCAACTCTTTTGGGAATTTTCCTGTTTGAAAAGATAGATTTATCAGGTATGTTAAGGGCTCAATGATGTAATAGAGTGCCTTATTAATTAAAAACATGGGAACTTCATCCGGTCCAGAAGAGGACTTATTCTTGAGTTTTCTCTGAAGGAGAGGTAAGAGCTCTTCTTTGACAAAAGGTTCAAGAAATATTGAGTTGGAATAAATGGGTGGAAAACTAGTAGTATTAATAGTTTTGTTAATTGGAATATTTTCTATGATTTCTATAGGGGCATTAATGAAAAAGTCATTGAATAAGGAAGCCACCTTATGAGGTTCATCGATAATAGTGTCATCATGCAAAATTTTAATTTCTTTAGACTTAGTGTCTGCTTTGGACAATTCAGATATCACTTTCCAGGCAGCTTTGGACCTATTGTCTGAGTTGACTATTTTATTCTGGTAATACTCTTTTTTTGATCTCTCAATTGCCTTTTCATGTAGTTTTTTTGCCATTATGTATGTGTCAGTAAGCTCAGGGTATGCCACTTTCAATATGAATAAATCTTTCAGATTTTGGCTGGAATGTATTACTTCAGGAGTGATCCATTTCTTACCAGGATTGGTTTTATATAGTTTCGTGAATGGAAATGAAGTTCGAAAATGAAAGAGGAAGTTTGCAATGAAACAGTTATATGCCTCTTCTAATGTAGTTAGTTCATATACTTCCGACCACTGCTCCTCCTGCAGTGCTTTAAAAAAAGTATTATTATTGATTGTATTGAAATTACGTCCCATCTGATAGTGCTTAGAAATTTGATTAGTTTTTATGGAGCCACATTCAAGAAGGACACTACGATGATCTGAAATGTGGTTATCAAGTACACTGACAACACAATCTGGTATATTAGTGAAGATATGGTCTATTATTGAAAAGCTATTTGAGGAGACCCGAGTGGGCCACATTACCACCGGACTTAAATTGAACGAGGACAGTTCATTAGTCAGTTTGTTATAGTTCATCTTATTACGTGAGGTAGTTGAGGCGTCAAGATTGAAGTCTCCAGTTAAGATTATGTCAATATTTGGTTCAAAAATTTTCTCCATAACAATCCCCAATCTAGTCAGGAAAATTTCAATGTGCCATCAGGTGATCTATAGCATGCAATAATTTTTGTGGTTTTGTTACTATTCTTTAGTGAAATGGCACAAATTTCAAAATGTTTCTCCACGCAATATTTGTGTAAATCAATGGGATCACAATGTATACCATATCTGGAAAAAATAGCAACACCACCACCTCCATGATGTTGTCGACAGTAATAGCTACTTACATTGAAGCCATCAATTCTTTTAATTTTAATAGAGTCATCTCTTGCATGAGTTTCAGTCAAACATAAAAAATTTAAGTTACCTTCACTTATGTCAGATTCAAGTAAGTTTATAGACTTAGTATTTAGGCTTCGTACGTTCAGAAGAAGAAGGTTTGGGTAAAACGTTACTTTATTGAATTTCTACTAAAACTAAAGCCATGATTCTGCGTAATAAACACCAACTAAAAAACATTATTTATGACAATCTACAGTTGGAAATTGAAAATGATAATATTGAATTGATGAGTGAGTTTAAATACCTGGGATTCATAGTTGATGACACTTTATCATTGAAGGGCCACTGCGAATATATTTGTAAGAAAATTTCTAAGAAACTATTTTTTTTTGCCAGAGTTGCCGCCTTTCTATCTCTTCAGAGTAGAATAATGGTTTATAAAACACTAATCCAACCACATTTTGACTACTGTCCAACATTACTTTATGTAATGAATAAGAACGAGTTGCAGAAATTGCAAAACTCCAAAACAGAGGTATGAGAATCATATTGAGATCCAATAGATATACACCAATAAAATCTATGTTGGAAATACTGGATTGGAACTGTGTTGAAAAAAGACTCTACTTCATGGCCATGGTCTTTATTTTCAAACTCACTAAAAATCTACTACCCGATTATCTGGACCCTTTCGTAACTTATAACAACGAGATACATAATTATAACACCAGCAGCACAAATAACTTTTATATTCCTAAAACACGATTGGGAAGTAGTAAGTACTAAATCTTTGTTTATCAAAGGATTGGATGACTTCAACAAACTACCTACTGAAGTAAAAAATAGTGTGCCGTTACAAATTTTCAAAAACCAACTGAGAAAGCTCCATTAAACCAGTAAATATAATATATAATAACAACTAACAACTAGTCAGTATCCATACCCATCTGTAAATCTTGTTGTTTTCTTGGTATGGTTATTTTATATTATTTTATTTTTTATCTTATTCTATTTTATTTTATCTTATTTTAAATTTTATTGTTACAATAATTTTAACTTTTGTATGTCTATATGTTTGAATATATATATATACAGTGTCACACATAAAGTTCGCATATGGAAGTTTTTTTTATTAAGAGGTATAATGAAAATTTGGCTTCACAGTTAGTTTGTGCTTGAAAAATGAGTAAAAAACAGCCTCTTTCCTTTTGTCATGTGCTACTCTAAACCTGTCAAATTTGACATTTTTTTCGAAAATCCTCAAAAAATCAGTTTTTTTTTATTTCGAAAAATGTCAAAGTAAAAAGTTGATCAGTTTCCAATTTTATACCTTTTCTCCAAATTTGAACTCTTTACTGTTACTTCGACTTTTTTCCAATTTTTTTAATTTTTCGAATCTTTCGCTCTACCGATTTGAACGAAACATGATTCAAATTTCATAATTTTGATGAATACGAGATTTTAATATCACATCTTGCCCAGAAAATACTCACATTGGCCTGTTACCAGAAAAAAAAATAAATGCACCTCCAGAAATTCGTCTTTGTTGTTGCAAAGTTCATCTAGTTTTTTCATTTCATTGTGAAACTGATTCGGATTTTCGAAGTATGGACGTTAATATGTCAGTAATCCAATAAACGAATTTCTCTTCATTCTTATACACTCGTATTTCTTTTTTTAATAGATTTTTATCCAGTTTGATTATTTTTCTGACCAATAATTCAGTTACAAACAAACCCGAAATATCATACTTTTCTGTAAACAAACAAGACCTCAGTTTCATAACTATTCAAAGCTTTCGTTCTGCGATTTGTACAAACATGATATAAAATTTCGTGATTTTAAACAATACAAGACTAATGCAACATCTCGTGAAGAAAATAGTACAATTGATCGAATCGAAATAAAATTTTCCCTTAGTAGGCTTTTGAAACAAATTTTTAGTTTTGGTTAATGTCAAATAATTGCGTTTAATAAATCGAGTTGTTTTTTGTACAGATTTTCCTACATTTATAATTCACAAATAAGTTTTATGTACAATGTTATCCACACAAGACAAAGTGGAAATCGTTCTTTTATGTGGTGAAAATATCCAGATGTTGCTTGTATTTTCAATCAACGGCATCCAGGAAGAAATATTCACTTTAGTACCGTGGGAAGGATATTGAAAACATTCAAAGAAACTGGATCTGTGGACAATCGTTTCAAGAAACCACATAATCCAATATGGTATACACACTCTTAAAGAAAGAGATTTCGATATTCGAGCAGGATTTTCATTTTGGTTCCAAGGTGAGAGAGAATCACATTTCCCTACAGGATTTTATGGACAGACGAGGCAACTTTCACGTCGAACGGAACAGTTAGTTCCCAAAATTGTCGCTGGTGGTCCAACAATAATCCAAATTTTGTAATAGAATGCCGTGACCAATATTCATTCAAGACAAGTGTGTGGTGTGGTTTATTACATAACCAAATAATTGGACCATATTTTTTTAGAGAAAATTTGAACGCAGACATGTACAGAAATTTCATTATGAATCAGTTGTCTGAAGTTTTGGATAATCTGCCTCTGACGAAATTTGTGGTATCAGCTTGATGTGGCACCGATCCACCAAACGGTAGAAGTGAAACAGTGTCTCAGTCAGATGTTTAGGGGCAAAGTGATAGGACGAGATTGGGAAGATTATTGGCCACCAAGGTCACCGGGCTTATCTCCGATGGACTTTTTTCTATGGGGTTATCTGAAACAAAAAGTGTATAAGCACAGACCATTTGCAAACAAAGAACATTTAGAGAATACCATTCGGGAGTGTTGTGCTAATATAAATCCCCTATTTATTAAAAATGCCACAAAGTCTGTGAATGAACGGACTATAATTTGAATAGAACGGGAAGGACGGCATACTGAATGATGAATTCCGGTTCTTTATAAGATTATTGAGATAAATCAATGAATGTTACGATGTTTTGTTGTGAATTTGGTTATAGTTATTTTGGTTTAATGTTTTTCACACATCTAATGGTGAAAATAAAGAATATGAGATTTATGAAATTAATTCAAGAAACGTTGCGAAAAATTATTATTTGCTCGAAAATTATATCAAACAGTTTACATCCAACAGTCACACTGTAGGATGTAAACTACATCAAAATATTTAGAACTCATCTGCAGCTAACGGGATACAAATCTGTTAAAAAAATAAATACGAGTGTAATAAGAATGAAGAGAAATTCGTTTATTCGATTACTGACATATTAACGTCCATACATTGAAAATCCGAATCAGTTTCACAATGAAATGAAAAAACTAGATGAACTTTGCAACAACAAAGACGAATTTCTGGAGGTGCATTCATTTTTTTTTCTGGTAACAGGCCAATGTGGGTATTTTCTATATATGCCATTGAAGTCTCGTATTCATCAAAATTATGATATTTGAATCATGTTTCGTTCGAATCGGTAGAGGGAAAGATTAAAAAAATTGGAAAAAAGTCGAAGTGACAGTAGATAGTCCAAATTTGGAGGAGAGGTATGAAATTGGAAACTAAGCAACTTTTTTCTTTGGCATTTTTTGAAATTTCCAAAAAAATTACTGATTTTTTGAGGATTTTCGAAAAAAATCTCAAATTTGACAGGTTTAGAGTAGCACATGACAAAAGAAAAGGGGCTGTTTTTTACTCATTTTTCAAGCACAAACTAACTGCGAAGTCAAACTTTCATTATATCTATTGATAAAAAAAACTTCCATATGTTGCGTACTTTATGTGTGACACTGTATGTATGTATATATGTGTATGTATGTGTAGATATTCGTAAACTTGATTTATGTGTTTACTATCATGCACTGTGTATATTTCTTTACTATCAATTTTGTATATTAGGACTTCCTACTTCAAATAAAGATTTCAAATAAATATTTCTATTTCTATTAATTAGTTTTGTTTTGTTACTTTCTGTAAACTGGAAAGCAATTATTTTTTACTTTTTAGCGCATTTGAATAAAAAGGTTTTTTTTATTAATTATTTTTATCTTTTAATTCGTTTTGTTTTGTTACCTTCTGTAAACTGGAAAGGTTAAGAGTTCGAGTGTAGCTATTTAGCTAATCTTCGCCGTTTCAGGGCAAATGCTATGCATTGGTCAAATATAGTCGATTTATTATTATTATAACCTTCCTCGTTTAAAAATTTAATTGAAAAAACACTCTTCAATTTCAACTTTTTTTTTCCAGAATCTGGAACAATGCTCCATCAAAATACTGTTATAGAAGGGAATGTATCAGCTGTGGAAAGTGAAAATTATACAAAGATGGATCCGACAATAAGTATAAAATTAAAGGATTGTCAGACGATTCTCTCGGAGAAGAGACTCACTCATTGTAAATATTCAATATTGCATTCTCATACAGGAGAAAAGCAATTTCAGTGTAAAATTTGTCCCAAATCATTTAACGAGAAGCGTTATCTTAGACAACATGACAAAGTTCATATAGGGGGAAAACCATTTCAATGCAAAATTTGTTTATTATTTTTTGCTCGAAAGAACGCCCTAAAAGTACACGAAATAATGCATACCGGTAAAACACAGTTTCAATGCAAATTTTGTCTAAAGTATGTTGCTGATAAAACCGAATTGTCGGACCACGAGAGAACTCATACAGGGGAAAAACCATTTCAATGCAAAATTTGTACAAAATCGTTTGCTCGAAAGAGAAGACTGAGATTACACGAAAAAAATCATGAAAAACCATTTCAATGCAAGATTTGTCCAAAGAATTTTGCAGTGAAAAGCCTATTGTTATGTCATGAGAGGATTCATACAGGGGAAACACCGTTTCAATGCCAAATTTGTCCAAAGAAGTTTACAGAAAATAGCCTTTTGTTGTATCATGAGAGAATTCATACCAGGGATAACCAATTTCAATGCAAATTTTGTCCGAAGAGTTTTAGTCACAAACATACATTGGGGGGCATGAGAGAATCCAACAGGGGAAAAACCATTTCAATGCAAAATTTGCCGAAAATCGTTTAACTTAAAGGGAAATCTCATTACTCATGGGAGGAGTCATACAGGGGAAACGCCATTTCAATGTGAGATGTGTTCAAGATAGAAGATGCCAATGCTTTAAAAATATAAAAATTTAACAAAGGAGTTACACAAAGTATTAAACAGGGGAAAAACCATTTCAATGCAAAATTTGTTTAAAATCGTTTCTTCACAAACAACATCTAACGTATCACGAAATAACTCATTCAGATGAAAAACTATTTCAATGTAAAATTTGTTGGAAAAGGCTAGCTCGAAAGTGCAGTCTAAGACGACATCTGAAAATTCATTCAGATGAAAAAGCATTTCAATGCAATTTGTCAAAAGAGAGTGTTGCGTCATGAGAAGAGAATCCATGTGTTTTAAATGGTTCAAATGGTGATTATTTTAGATTTTTGGGCACCACAAAACCATAAATATTCCATGAGCTTGTTATTTTGAAATGCATTTTGCTGTCAGGACCGGCACTGGTGGCGTCTTGTGATTTTGAGTTGTTTAATGATAATATCATCTTTATTTCGAAAACAGGTAAGTACAGCAATAGATCACAGTATCAGTACCCAGAACAAAGTAGGCGTCCGTGCATATATACATACAAATCTAAAAATCTACAAACATTGGACAGAAATTCTTACTTTACCAGGTGGCATTCATAAATTCCTTCACATCATAGGGTTCTAGTTGTACTAACAGTTTGTGAATGCCTTTTTTTAAAACATTCAAACATGCTGTTTGGAAGCTTATTGAAAAATTTGATGCAACTATAGTGAGCTCCTTTTTCTGACATTGAAATGTATAAAACTTTTTTTTTTTTTTTTAGCCAATAAAAAATTTATTAAGGTAAAGATGATATATATACTGCTGTTACTGTTAATATTTGTTTTTCTTTGAATTTACCTCTACATGTCTCCCTGAAACCCAGGTTGAAGATTGTTCTAATTGTTCTTTTTTGTGCAGCAAAGACCTTTTCAGCATCACTCCATAGAAAATCACTCCATGTCGATATAGTGCTTCAAAGTTTGAAAAATATATTATTTTCATTACTTTTTGATCTACATATTGTTTCATAACTTTCATAGTGTAACACACCGAATTCAGGTTTATAACAGACGAAAGGAGGAGGTTCTCTAGTCGACGCTTATATATTTTTTTTTATGTATGATCACGCATAACTTTTTACTGAGACGTCCGATTCCGATAATTCTTTTTTTCAATGGATGGGTTACTTCGAAGTTGGTCCCATTTGAATTTAAAAAGGAAATCTACCCCTAAGGGTACCAAAATGAAAGATATTGATCACTCACCCTCTGAATTCTGGTCCGTTAACCGATTCTATCAGGCATAACTTTGTACTGGGTTCTTCGATTTGGATGATTATTTTTTTAATAGATAGGGTATACCTTATATTTGGATTTCGAATGAAATTATCCACCCTTACGGGTAGAAAAATAGGGGATAATTGATTTTTTACTTGCGAACATTGGCACACACATATGTAGTTGACAATGACAGATCGCTACTGACATTATTTTTGTTCCACATCCGTCAAAATCATTATATTCTATGAGAGGATGGAATGATATACAAAGTAATGAAATAAACTAACCAGAACAACAAAAATAATTTATATTACAACAAATAGTAAAAGTAGATAATCATATTATTTAACTGGTAAAAGTTGAAGTAAGGTGGGTAAGTAAGTATTTTGGAAGTAATCAAAAAACAAGTAGGTAGTAATTAGTAGATTTTAGCCACAAAAAATTTAAAAATAAAAACTTTTTAACAAAAAAATTCAACTGACGAAATACGGAACTGAAAAGTTAAAAATAAAATAAACCTTCTTAGTCTCAATAACTAAGCTCCTAAACTAATGTAAGTAACTAACTTTGAGTCGGCGCCAAACAAACAAGCAAATGAATTAGGTAAGGCGTAAAATGATGGCATCGAGTTGGGCGGTGACATTCTGATAATTTTTTTGAAGTAATTTAATGATTTTCGTTGATTGTTTGTTTGGCGCCGACTCAAAATTAGTTACTTACATTAGTTTATGAGCTTAGTAATTGAGACTAAGAAGGTTTATTTTTTTTTACTTTTCAGTTCAGTATTTAATCGTTTAATTTTGTTGAAAAGTTTTATTTTCAATTTTGGCTGAAATCTACTAATTACTAACTGCTTGTTTTTTATTACTTCAAAATACATACTTACCACCTTACTTCAACTATTACCAGTTAAAAATATGATTATCTACTTTTACTATTTGTTGTAATATATATTATTTCTGTTGTTCTGGTTAGTTTATTTCATTACTTTGTATATCATTCCATCCTCTCATAGAATATAATGATTGTGATAATGACACTAGCGATCTGTCATTGTCAACTACATATGTGTGCCAATGTTCACAAGTGAAAAATCAATTGTCCCCTATTTACTATCTGATAAAAGAAGAATCATCCAAATCAAAGATCCCAGTACAAAGTTATGCCTGATAGAATCGGTTAACGGACCAGAATTCAGAGGGTGAGTGATCAATATCCTTCATTTTGCTACCCTTAGGGGTGGAATTTCATCTTTTAAATTCAAATGGGACCAACTTCGAAGTACACCCTATCCACTGAAAAAAGAATTATCGGAATCGGACGCCTCAGTAAAAAGTTATGCATGATCATACATAAAAAAAAATATACGCGTTGACTAGAGAACCTCCTCCTTTTTGGTTTCGTCGGTTAAAAATCAATAAGAATTCTAACGAAGAAAATAGAAATCTGAGAGAAATTCTGTTAGAGAAGGATAATGCTTTAAATTATTTATAGTACAGGAAATTAATATTTTTCCAGGTATTCTAAAGATGGGTATAGTTATTTTTTTATATAAAAAGGTGACTAATCTTGTATGCTTTTTATAGTATCGACGAATTCTTATCATTTGACTTCAACACCAACTAATATATTACGAAGTTACAATCTACGTAGAAACAAAAAAAAAAAAATAAATTATAGTTATGTATATTCTAGTAAAACTATGATATTTATTTTGTAATTGTTCACCTCTCATTTGTTTATTTAGTGTTTTTATGGTATTTATATATATTTGACAAAACCTTGTAACCCTATTGTATTTTTTATGGTGAATAAAGGATATTCTATTCTATGCAATTTCAGTCCTATTTCTATACATATTTCCTTTTCAAAGATATTTTAATTAGTCTACTTCACAAGTTCGAAAACGTGTTAATTCTTGTAATAGCTCCTAAAAATATGAGTGATAGCTCATTGGATTCGGAATGACGTCTAGAAAAATGTATTGAAATGTTTTATTAGCAGATAAAAAAATGCAAAAGTTATAAACAAATGAAGATGAAAAAAAGGCATTTAGTTTTTTGCGAATAACTCAAAAACTGTAAGAGATAATCAAAATCTGATTCTCAAAGAAGAGGAAATTTCCAATAAAAAAGTTCCAACTCAATGAAACTATTATCTCTATTGCTAATATTTTTAAATTAACTCTGAAAATAGGCTTCTGCATGGCTATTTTGGGATGCACGCGCGGCCTCTAGAGCAAGTATTAAATATCAATTGAAAAATTCAATTAAATTATGGTGTGTTCTCAACACTTGAAGGAATAAGGTCCCGTTAGAAAAATCGATCTAACTGAAGTTAGGCGATTGTTAATTAACTAAATTTTCTAAGACCTACGTGTTGATTGAAAACAAAGTTTTTTTAAATAATGACCTAAAAAAATTTCGCTTCTTGGAGCCTTTCTTTAATTAATTAATTATTTTTTTTTTAATTGTTTCTTAAGTTTATAATATTTTGCAAAAAAGTTGAATATCCCAAAAATGTTGTTAATTTTTTTTTATATTTGTTACCATATTACTGGTTTTGTAATGATGAAAGGCATTAATTAATGTTAAAAAAAAATCACGCCATTTGTTTATAAACAAATTGACTACTTTAATATTTTTTTTTAACATTCCGTTGTCTTGAAAATATTGTGATTTAAAAAAAAATCTTGAAAACAATTTTTAATTGTTTATAACAAGAGTTTTTTCTATTTCTATTGTTTAAATAATTAGTTAATGAATGATTTTTTAAAAATCATAATTGTCAAGCCTCTATAAAGTAACAAACAAACCAAAATTTTTTAAAGACAATTTCATTGTTTATTAACTTAATAATTTATTATAAACAAATTCTGACAATCATATTTTTTTTTATCTTTGAAAAATTACAAAAACAATCATATGCAACAATTTATTTAAAAAAAATGTTTTGTTCAGTTCAAAATTAGATAAACCGAGTTGTTCAAGAATTTCTCCCACAAACAAACGCCGTTTATAATGGCAAACTATGATTATTATTATTATTATTAGTATTACTGTAATTATTTTTACTATTACTGTAATTAATGCAAATAAAGTAGTTCTAATGATAAGTTTATGTTTACCTAACATTATTATTTTATCCTCAAATTATTTTAAAAAATTCTCGAATATATGTTGAACAATATACATTTTTTGTCTTATAAATAAATTTAATTCTACCCGAAACCATAATTATTTTATTGATCTTGCAAATACCCGAAGCGTTTCCTCATTCTACAGTCTGTCACATGACGTGCTATTCTGGCTCGTGATTGGCTAAATCAGATCTCGAATTTTATGAATGAAACGTGAACGGCAGGCTAAATGTCAACTTTCAAGGATTCCAATAAAATTTTACTATTTAATTCTTGAATGGGCAAGTGATTTCTCTTATCCTCTACTATTTGGTCTTTGTGTGTAATTCAGGATCAGCTTTGCTAACTGTTGCCACATTTGTGAGGATGTTTTCAATGAGTGAGGAAATTTTTAAGCTATTATGAGGTGAGTGAGGATTTTCTTTTAATATGAAAATAATTCATATTTCTTGATAGGTGCACTTATGTACGAAAAAAAACATACCAACAGTGGTAGTAAAGTATAAATTACGGTTACGATGACAGACCAAAAGAGGGTGCTGAATACTCCTGACCTGTCAGCTTAGGCCAAAAGAACTAGGAAAAGAAGAATCGTTGTGTCTGTGGTGTTATTTCGTTCCTACGCCACTGCTAGGAGGCACGAAATAAAAATTGCGCTTACCATGTGTAATCCATTCCTCAAATTCTCTAACAAAACGGATGATGCAGGTCGTCAAGCCGAGGCCTTCGCCATCACTCATGGTCTAGAACAACTGGTCGAGCTACCAACCCGCATCCCTGATGTCAACAACCAGTCTGCCAATACACTAGATCTTTTCCTCACCACCAATCCTGACCCGTATAGAATAGAAGTTTGTGCCCCACTTGGAAACTCTGATCACACCCTCATCTCCACAACATGCTCTTTCCATTTACCATCGAGCTGCACAATACCACCCCGTCTCATGTGGCATTACAATTCGGCCGACTGGGAAGGTCTTCGTATGTTTTTCTCTAGCGTTTCCATTTATGATAGTTTGTTTCTCTTCAGTAGATCCAATTCGATGTGCTGAGACAATTTCTGATATCATCATGTTGGGGATGCAAACTTACATACCAAATACCGAAAGAAGAACATCATCCGATAAGACCTGGTTTAACAGAAACTGCTCTAGAGCTGTGGCTTCCAATCAGGCAGCATACCATCGATGGCTAGCTAAAAAATCCTGGCCCTGAGACCAGAGCAGCATATGTCGAGGCTAGAGGCATATGCAAAGAGACAATAGAATGCTCAAAGATGCCCACATGCCAAAATAAGATCAAACTTGCTGAATGTCCTAAGGATCCGTTCATTTTGGTCTTTCCAAAGCTGTGGGAAGAAACTTCACTTCCAGCTCATTTCCTCCTCTAACCAAAGAAGATGGAACACTAGCACGACTGCCCAGGAAAAGCCGATATCTTTGCGCACCTATTTGCTGGAAATTCCCTCTGGATTCATCGGAAAACACCCCGAACATTACACCTATTGACAGTCACATGCCCGAGATCACCTTTCAGCCATTGTACTATCAGAAAGATTTTGCTGGGTCTCAACACCAACAAAGCCTGTGGATCTGACGGAATCCCGCCGATTGTTCTCAAGAAATGTGCCCCCGAACTAACACCTGTTCTTTGGAAGTTGTTCAACCACTCTTACAATTTGGGGGTATTTCCGTCCAATTGGAAAATTGCAAGAGTACAGGAAAGGTCATGGAAAAAGCCATCAACATCGAGCTCATGAAATATCTGGAAGACTCAGGAATTGTCAACGATAGGCAATATGGCTTCCGCCATCAGAGATCAACTGGTGACCTGCTCGCTTACGTCTCACATATATGGCAGCTATCTATTGAAAAGTATGGAGAAACTTTAGCTGTGGCATTAGATATCTCCAAGGCTTCGTCGAGTTTGGCACCAGGGACTCCTCGCCAAGCTTCCGTCTTATGGCTTGCCCCTCAGCTGTGTTCTCTGCTTGCTAGTTTTCTCTCAAACAGGTCTCTCCATGTGTGGTGATGGAGTTTCATCTGACACTCTACTCATAAATGCTGGTGTTCCGCAAGGATCTATTCTCGCACCAACACTATTTCTACTTCACATCAGCGACCTGTTGAAAGCAACTTCATGTCAGTACACAGCTTTGCCGGTGATAGTACCCTCCATACCGCTTTTCTCTTCCAGGGCCCCTATATCAGCCCGTGAAACCAGAAATGAGCGAGGAAGAAATGTTAATAATATAAATATGGACTTAGCAACAATTCTCGAATGGGGATCTAATAACTGGTAGAATTCAATGCAAACAAAACACAAGCATGTCTTTTCTCTAGAAAAGCCGATCTCACTATGCCTAACATAACTTTGTCAGGAGTTACCATACCACTGAAGCCATCCATATCGATGCTTGGTATTACTATCAGCAATAACCTTTCCTGGGAAAATCACGTGAGGTCCATTGCCAAAGTGCATCCCAAAAACTTGGTTTTGTTTCGTGCCAAGAGCTATTTCACCCCCAGTCAGCTGCTTATGATCTATAAGGCACAGATCCGATCTGTCCTGGAATACTTTCCATATTTGGAGTCCGGCACCTAAAAATATCCTGAGGCTATTGGATTCTGTCCAAAAGGGCAATTCGTCTCGTCGGTGATGCCTCGCTTACACAACTCGCTCACTTGTCTGGAACACCGTAGAAAAGTTGGCGATTTGTCTCTATTTTATAGATATTTTCATGGGCGATGCTCTTCTGAAATATCAACAATCGTTCCTGCTTTGGCAGTCTCTTCGAGATTAACCCGTCAAGTTCAGTCATCACACCTTCGTGGTCACTTTGGAGACCTGCAGAACATCACTTTCCAAAGACTCGTTCATCCAACGAACAGCGAGGCTTTGGAACTCATTGCCTAGGAAGGTGTTCCCCGAGGCATACAACCCTCAGAAATTTAAGAACACCAACTCCTACCTTCTTTCCCTAGGTTCCCACGATGTTCTCTGAACATTACAGGATATCCCTTTTCGTGGGAACCAGAACATAAAAAAAAAAAAAATCGCGCAGCTTGACGAACATTCCAGTCATAAAAAAAAGAATTTTAGTGATTCGTTCATGGTTATATGATTTTATACTTTCAACCAATCATAAGACTAGATATTACGTTACGCAATGTACCCTCTGAAGGAAAGCTGTAACTACCAAATATCTTACTCGGCTGTGGCGCTGCTTAGCGGTGACAGTAGCACTCATATTGTGATTTTATTAGGGTTGTTTTTTAGCGGTCATGTTTTCACGAGTTCCTATGTTTATCAACGAAATCGTAGTGAATTACATAAAAAATATGGCAGTTTCTGTACTGTAACATACTTTCAACTAATAATCATGAAAATACATCAATAAATGAGATCATAAGATTGTGAAGATTTTTTTGGGTTGGCACTGAGGATTTAATGATATTTCGGTTGGCGACACTGCGTACAGTACAGCAGACTTGATCATTGGAGTGTCAGTTTCCAAAATGGCTTCTTCAGGATACAGGAAATATGAATATGAAGCAAAACTTTCAATAATTGAGGAAGGTGAAAATGGACAAATCGGGAGTGAGGCTCACTTTCATGCCATTCATGATATTTTGAATGAAGAAGTAATAAAGGAAGAGCCAATCGAAACCAAAGCGTTAAATGAAGAATCGAAGCTTTCTCTCACAAGTGAGTTTCCTTTAATAGTGAGTTTATACAGCAAGTAAAGTAAAATAAGAAATAAAATAAAGTAATTTGAAAAGTTAAAACTACACAACATCCATAAGAAGTTTATACAGAAATAAAATAAGAAGTAAAATAAAAGATGGTTAACTTTTATCTTTTATTTTATTTTACTTTGACTAGTTGTTAGGCATATGTACATACTGAATAATTTAGACAAATTGACGAAAGTTGATGATAGATGGGCATAATATAATAGCTATTCAGTCCTAGTATATGATTTTGTTTTCATAACTGGAAACTGGTGTGTTCAGGGCCATTTTTTTAAATTTCGTTTTTGGTCAATAATGACTTTAGATGACGAACATTTTATAATATTGTTAGTGTTGTCAACAGTAGCTTATTTTTTATTTAATAAACAATAACAGCGATCAATTTTACAATTATACATCATTGGAATTGAGGTAACCTCAACATAAAATCCCAAATTTTGATTGACAACTCCTTACTTTTTACATCAATTTACTCAGCTCTATAAACAGTCTGAAAATAATTATTTCTTATTTTACTTTATTTTATTTCTTATTTCATTTTACTTGCTGTATAAACTCACTTTAAGAAGTATTGAAAGTTTGCGATTATATTCTTGAAAAAAATAATATTTTAAGCACTTTGAACAATACTCAACTACACCTTTTTTAAGTTTGTCTCAGTAAAAACTATGGTCTGGTTCTCTGATTATTCGATTTTAAAGCAGGAACACAGGAAAGTCTGACTTTCCGAACTGATTTAGCAGATGCAGATATGTCAAGTTACCTACAACCTTATTGTCTAAGTGCGAATTTACACGATCCAATTGACCAATATGGGTTATATTTACACCTGACAATTTATTGGTCAATTTTGGCAACAGTTTCTACTCAGGAATACAAACATACTGACAAGAAATGGTTCAACTATAGAATATTATTCAATAGTCAAGAGCTTATTGAATTGACTCTGATCCAATCTTAAATATCATTTGAATTGATCAAGATCTGCACTCAGAAATTCTTCGTGGATGTTTCCTTTCCTTCTTTTCTCAACCCAAGGTCTAATCCACCATCTTCTACATCTCTATCTTTTATATTCAGCAATGCACATTGCTGCGAATGTAATGCAATGTCTATGAATGCAACGCAAATTATGTTTTTTTTTGCACAATAATTTTTCTTGCGGTTAGGGTAGGGTATGTGAAATCGCGTAAATAATAATATAACCTGAAAATCTCTGTTCTAGCAGGCATCGAATTCATGGCCGAAAGTTACTGCAAATTGTCACTAAAAATTGATGAAAAATTAGAACGGATTCTAAACTCATCAATTTATTGGTCAAGTTCAAATTGACAACAATTTTCTGTTAACACCTATCAATAAAATTCAAGGTCACAAAATTGACCAATTTATTGGATCCTGTAAATTCGCACTAAGTCTCCTATCAAGTACAAAGTGATCAAATATGTGACATTCTGTGATCCAGTATTAATTGATATGTGTGACAAGATTGAAATAGAGTTTAGAAATCTTTGTGACAACAAAGAATTTATTGAATTGTGTAAGGAATACAAAAGAAGTGAAAAAAAGGATTGATCACTTCTAGAGGGAATATCTAGGTCTTGCAGATTTTGAAAATTTGTACTCTTGTCTCAGGCCTTTATTGAGAGAGGATTCCCTGTCAACAAAGAGCTGATAGTTGAAAACCAGTTAGCTAGGTCCCTTGTTACTCAAAGACACTTCTATGATGCCATTAAGTCTGTAGGTGGTGTCAATAATATTTTCATCGATAAGATGATTCATTCATTTCACAATGCTAGGAGTAGGTATGATGATGCTTTGAAAAAACAGCGATAAGAGAAAAATGCTCTGTGTGCCACAGCTGCCAAAAATGGTCAGTGTATCAACAGATCGCGAATTAAAGGCAAAAAAAGACAAACTTTTGACTGAAAAAAGTACTGAAACCATTGCTCTCAGATTTTAGCCATGAGTGCTTCACTGTCTTAAACTAAATGTTCTGTTTTATTTTATAACATATTCATGTTTTGTTTGAATACATTACAATTAAAGAATTCGCCTTTTGTGTTATTTTTCTCCTTTTTTCACCTCTACACCTGTAAATTTGCCTTGGTGTTGAGCCACCTAATCGTTAAAAGATCAGGGAAAAAACAAAATTTTGGTCTGGAAATCAGGGAAAATGAAAACAGAAAGTCTGTACCAGCCCTAACTATGGGGAACTAATGAATTTGCTTTTCATTGATAGTGTATGGATTTGACGGGAATTTTGGCTTCTCCATTACGCGTAAAAACAATCATTTGGAAGTGTAATTAACTCAGATGTATTTCTTCATCTTTGGGCACTTGGGAGATTTCAATATGTTAGGAGCAAAATAACTTCTGATCAATATATAATCCCAAAAAATTGATTTTAGTGGAAGATCTTATATAATTTGAATGAAGATTTTGTATAATTCAAAGTCAATGTATGGTAAGAAAGCCATGTTGTAAAGGATTTAATAATAATAAAAAATTCTTTATTGATAAAAAATAAAAAAAATTTACACAAAAAATATATATATATATATATATATATATATATATATATATATATATATATATAATATAATTAAACAGTCACGAGACTAACAGGTATGTTCAAATAACTAAAATGCAAATAATGCATAAAGGGAGAATATTAATATATACCTACTATTACAACATATAAAACAAAATTTTTATAGAACTGGAAGGTATTCCTTATAGGCTATTCATAATGTAATTTATGGTTCAATAATATAATAAATAAGTATGTTTTTTACAAGGCTAAAATGTTTTATAGACACATGATATTTAGTTGGACTTGATTTTTTCTCAATATACACAAATTGTTTTCATTCAAATATTTTTGAACCAACTATGTATTTGTCCGCTTCTTCAATGTGATTCAAAATTCTCCATAGTATTTCATAATCAATAGTATCAAATTCCTTCTTTAATAAATCAAGTGACACAATTCCCCATATTTTATTGGAATCTGATTCCAGCTGGAAATTGGTTACAACAACCAAAACTGCTGACCAAGTCACATGATTTGACAAAGCCATATTGATGACTGTATAGATATCTTTTTTTTTTTCAGAAAAGGAGTAATTTTTTTATTTTACTGCTCTTACAATTTTTGTGCTGATGCAGTTTTCAGGAACACTGAACTTGAGTTTCCATTATTTTCTGCTTATTTCAAATTTCAACTCTCTAAGTTACATGGTTTAGTCTTCAAATAGATGTTTTTATTGTGCCCAGCTTCTGTGATGGTAAATTTTATGAAAGTCATAGTTTGAACTTGAATTTCAGATTTCTGGGAAAATACAAATTCCAATAGTCTTGCTGATGATTTGGCAAAACCCAAACTCAACCAGTTCAATAATGTCGTTATTTTAAAGAATGAAGATCATCATGAGTATATAGATGATTTGTGGACAAATAATGACAAATTCAAAGCAGAGGATGACATTGATATCGTTTATGAAGATGTCAAACCTGAAATATGTGAGGAAAAACCTAGACTAGAAATTGGGCCAAATTTTTCTTGTAAACATCCAATAGGTAAGTTGGTATTTATTCAACAGAAATTTTCTTTAGTGGCAAATGAATTAGCTCAGAATGTGACTTTGGAATTTACAATATCTAGTAATTGTTTGGGGCACAGCAAACAACTCCGTTATCAAATCTATTAAAAGTTATAAAATAACGAAGGTAAAAAACTAAACGGTAAAATTGGTTCTTTTAGGGTCCTGATATGTATCATTAAACGAGGTAAAAATTAAATATTTGTCCAAATGTTTTCTTCCCCATTACTCACACGGAAGTTTTATAAAATGTGAATTATAATGTTGATTGAGAAGCCACTGACAATCTTGAGGTTGAAACACTTGTACCCTTTACTCCTCCCAGCAAATCAGAATGGTTTCCTCAAACACAAATCAACTAGCTCGGCAATTTCTGATTGTTTAGAGTTTATATATATATATATATATATATAGTGCACTAAATGATAGAAATAATGTCCTAGGACTGTTCTAAGACTTCAGTCGTGCTTTTGATACTATTGATCATAATTAGTTAATTATTAAATCGGAAGGGTTGGGAGTTAGAGGTGTTCCACTTCAATGGGTAACATCATACTTAACAAACAGAACACAGCAGTAGTGAATAATGTAAAATCCGATTCAAGAGTAATAAATACTGGGGTTCCACAGGGTTCAATCTTGGGACCACTATTGTTCATAGCCTTTCTGAGCGACATTGATGATACCTGTACCTCCGTAAATCAAAAGATAATATATGCTGATGATACTAATATTCTAATGTCACACAACAGCATTGACCAACTAACAAAATTAAGCAACAATGCATCTAATGAAATAGAAAAATATAGCCTTAATAATGGCCTCACCTTGAATAGAAACAAAATTAATTATGTCCGTTTTTTGTCAAAAAACATAAATCCAAATTACGACCTATACTCTTACTTATCTGGTAAATCTATACAATCTGTGAAAACCATCAAGTTCTTAGGTGTTACTTTGGATAGTAAGCTAATATGGGAAGCACACATCAATACTGTATGTTCAAAACTGAGTACTACATGCTATATAATAAAAAATCTGCGAGATACTGTATCAGCAATCATCCTGAAGTTACTATATTTTGGGCTGGTTCAATCTACTCTGCAGTACGGATTGATCTTTTGGGGGGTCCTCTCGTCACTTTGAAAGGGCATTTGTATCTCAAAAAAGGATAATAAGAACAATGTGTCATGCTCATCCAAAAACAACATGTAAACCTCTATTCAAGGAATTTCAAATACTAACCCTTCCATGTTTATATATTCTTGAGCTGATTATGTACATTAAAATAAATCAAAATGAACTAATCAGAAATGAGGACCCTACTCAAGGTTATCAGTCTGTGAAAATTCACCGAAGCATATTGGTATCAAATGTTTCAATAAAATAAGAGATA
This sequence comes from Gonioctena quinquepunctata, assembly GCA_018342105.1. Taxonomy (NCBI): domain Eukaryota; kingdom Metazoa; phylum Arthropoda; class Insecta; order Coleoptera; family Chrysomelidae; genus Gonioctena; species Gonioctena quinquepunctata. Next base: position 24,402 of record JAFIRS010003830.1, on the reverse strand, counting down.
TAATAGATGTGAATTTAAATGATATTCTAATAAAAAATAAACTGAAAATACTTCCTTCTTGAAAAAGTATTTTATAATGTTGAGGAATTTTATATCTGTTGATATTTTACTCTTGTGAAACCAACTATTTTATGTATGATATTTTACTATTGGGAAACTAACTATTGTATGTATAAATGTTTTTTTGTTTTTTGCGACTATACACTATTTTAACAATTTATCTGTAGATTACCTTTTCTTTGACTAGTCTGATAAGTTTTATACACTGTGTATGTACGATGCCTTCTATAATCTTTGATTGATGAATAATTTCTATTTCTATATTTGAATATTCTGAGCCAACGTGCCTCGATTTATTTAATTTCCATGTTCATTCCTCTGTCACAATGGAACAGAAAATATTCATCACACAAAAATAATTCATATCAAGTATATCTTCTTCTCTTACCCTCTAAGTGAGTACACACTTGTGTAGCTAGAAGAAAATATTCAGAGAAGGAAAAATGGAAGATGATAGATAGCTAGTGATCAGAAGATGAGAGGTAATAAGAAAATTTAATTAATGATATCTCCGTTATTTTACAACTTTTATGTTGTTATGTGGGGATTTTTGGGGTCGGACTTTATGAATTGGTTGTCAAAATTCATAAATTAGATGGTGGACGAGTTTTGTGATTATGGATCGTTTCTATGCAAAATTGGTATGTTGGGGTTTTTGGGATCGGAGATTATGAATCTAGTCGAAGATTATTGATTTTTTGTCAAAAATTCATAATTTGAAGATGAATGAATGAACTAGAGAGCAGCTCAAAACTTACAGTAGAAATCCCTCATAATAACGATGCTTCAACAAAAATGCATAGATTAAGGATTACTAACTTTTTAGGGCATTTGAATAAGAAGATCTTTAAAACTAGTTCATTTTCTTTATTAACTATTTCATATTCAAATTCAACCTTTTTTTTTCACTTTTTAACTTTTTGGAACGAAGTTTCTTTATGCAGCTTGCGGTTGGTATTGACTAGTAGCATTATGCCCCCTCCATGCAACTTTCTCTCTGATGTTTTTCCGAGTTGTCTATCATACACATACTAAGAGTAAACATCCTTACTTGTACTGTATAAGCAATACGCAATATTTTGTTGACATTTATACGTGTTAGAGAGTGTTGAACAAGTTAATATTATTTAGGGACCTTTCAACATTCTCACATCCTTGCAAGGGTAAAAGTGGGATCCCATATTCAACTTAAATTGTGAACCTCATTCGTTTTCTGATAATTATATTTGAAAATTCCATTAAATAGTACTTTGATTCATGTGGAACTAGTAGTGAGCACAAAATTGTTACATTTTGTGTGGTAGATTATTCAGAAATTGTTAAAAAAATTAAATTATTACACAGTGAGTATTGGAAATAAACCAGGAAAACTTCAGCTGTCGTGTCACTAGAGGGCATTACCAGTCTTGCTCACAGCAAATTGCGAACAGATTCGTAAAACCTTGGTTATTTGAAAATTTCATTAAAAAAAAACTTTTTTTTCAGAATCTGGAACAATGCTCCATCAGGATACTGTTATAGAAGGGAATGTAACAGCTGTGAAAATGGAAAATGATACAAGGATGGAATCTACAATAACTATGAATTCGAAGGATGAATATGATTTGAAATTGCATCCTTTTGAATCTGAGAGAACTCGTACAGGGAAAAAATCATTTCAAAGCAAAGTTTGTTCAAAGACTATTCCAAGTGAATCCAGTTTGATGGTGCATCAGCGAATTCATACAGGGGAAAAACCATTTCAATGCAAAGTTTGCCTAAAATCATTCAGCCAGAAGGGGAATCTTACGATACACAAGAAAATTCATACAGAGGAAAAACCATTTCAATGCAAAGTTTGTATGATGAGTTTCGCAAGAAAGAGTGCATTGTTGCATCATGAGAGAACTCATACAGGAGAAAAACCATTTCAATGCAAAGTTTGTCCAAAGATTTTTCCAAGTAAATCCAGTCTGTTGATGCATCAGAGAATTCATACAGGGGAAAAACCATTTCAATGCAAAAGTTGTCTGAAGAGTTTTGCATACAAAGATTCATTGGCGGGGCATGAGAGAATTCATACAAGGGAAAAACCATTTAAATGCAAAGTTTGTCTGAAGAGTTTTACACTTAAAAGGACATTGGTGGGGCATGAAAGAATTCATACAGTGGAAAAACCATTTCAATGCAAATAATGTCTAAAATCTTTTAAGTGGAAGGAGCATCTTACGAGCCATGAGAGAATTCATAAAAACCAATTCAATGCAAAATTTGTTTAAAAATGTCTGCTTTGAATACATACAGGGGAAAAACCATTTCAATGCAATATTTGTTAAAAATGTTTGGTAAGAAGACCAGTCTAATCATCCAAGGACGCATACAGGGGAAGAACCATTTTAATGCAGAATATGTTTAAAATAATTTATCCAGAAGGGGAATCTTATGTCACATGAGAGAATCCATGCAGGGGAAAAACTATTTTTAATTCAAAATATGTCCAAAATAATTTAATTAGGAGATTCATCTTAATGGTACACGAGACAATTCATATTGGAAAAATATCTAAATTGTTTTCTCTTGAGGAACAGTTTATATTATAAGTGAGAAAATACATATTTGTGTAAAACCAACCAAAATAAATATTTTGAAAAATAAATCATATGATAATTTCTTTAGATGATTCAACTGAGAGAAAACTCATCTATCTCTGTAGTAACCTTCACACATATATACATACAAGGTCGATTTTGACTTGTACTCCTGTGTATAACGGGTGTATGTTGTAATTTTATAACAAAGTACATTGGTGAAAAACTGAAAAATATCGTTACATATAACAGTATTTTTGGAAACCACTGTTTGCCTAGTTAAGGACCCACCAGTCGGAGCTATAAGAAAACACTGGTTAGTCCTGGATGCAAGATACAATTTACCTCATTCTTACTTACCTAATAATTAAAGGTAAAAAATACAGTGGATGTGTGAAATAGTGCTAGGCTCCAGCATATTAGGTATTTTTCTAAAGTCGATACGAATACAAATTTTGTTTGCTTGAATATACATTTAAATATCTGGAATTTTCAACTTATTCTAAAATGTTGAAAGAGAACAAATGAAAGCAAAACACGAACAACAGTAAGTTTTTATCTCACTTGAGTGTCATGCAATATGTGTTTAATGCTTTAGTTGAGATAATTATCGATCGGCTCTGATTTTATTCTACATGTTCTTGTCTTTATGATTGTGCCTCTGCAATAACGTCAATTCATCGTGTTTTAACGATTAAACAATAAATAAATCATCTCTGTATAGGTTATTCAAATAAAAATATACTTTATTGTTCGAAGAATCTGGTTCTTATTGACAAAGCAAAGGAGACGAATAATACAAAATTAAAGTACAGCACAAGTTCACACATTAAAATATGTATAGTAATAAATTAGTCAAGAAATGCATTTTGAACAATTTGTCAACTATTTTTTTAAGGTGTCAGCTATTGCTATGGATAGATTTTTATAAAAAGTATAAATAAAACTAAACTTTTGCATATACATTGACAATACATAAAAAACCACAAATGAATGAAATGAGCAGACCATTGGCTTGAATTTGTGGTTGAGAGTGAGTTATTCTTGCAAACTATAATAGGATCTGCTAATGAGTAGTTTTTTTTATAAGTCTTCTAAAGCTTTCAAAATTAATGTTATAGACTATGGAGTCCTTTATCAGGGATGAGGAAGGCAAGGATAATTTCAAGATATTTCTGGATGCTTGTCGAGTGTAATGAAGCAAAGAAGGGCGTTCAAATTTCAAAATTAATTTTTTTACTAGACATACAATTTCAAATACAAAGAAAGCTACAACCGTGAATATATTTTTTTTTCATAAACAGGTTCTGGCGCGTGGTCCTAATTTATCAATATATTTTGAGGTTTTATCATCGCCTTTCACGACTTGACTGCCCATCCCAGATAAAACCAACAAAAATCATTTCTTCTCATCATTGAAAAAAAAAGTTATTTCAAAAAATCTCATAATGTCTATAATCCAAAAATATATATATATATATATATATATATATATATATATAAAAAGAAAGTTACTCTGGAAGGTGGATTTGGTCTTCATTCTTGTAGGTCTATTAATGCTTCCAATTTCCAGGTACTTGAAGATTGTTGGGCGCCTTTCTGCACGTTTCTTACAGTATGGTCTCAGGATGTCGATGTTGTTTTCTTTTTTTCTGAATTAACGTGCTAAATCCGAAAGTCTATTTTCAATTGGTTTGATGTTCGTTAGTCCATACAGGAGTTTGTTTGGTGGGTTATGAAGTTGGTGGCGGATTTTCTAAGGGTGGATGTTTTCGCTATTTGTATGTTTTTAGGGCTGCTTTTCGACTGTCAGGTGTATGACATGAGATTTCCATTGTTTTTGTAAGTTATTGCCCTGAAGTGTTTACGTCTTTTTGCATGGTTTTTTATTTTTTAGTGTGGTGGTTGAAGTTTGTCAGGTTGTCAGTTTGTTGTCCATATTAATTCATATTAATTCCAAGATATTTTGTTGACTTCTGAGGGTGTGATCATTGATGGTTATTGTTGGTAAATTGTCTGATGGGCTGTGGTGAAAAATAACAGATTGTGATTTTCTCGGATTAGGTTGTAAAACCAGGTGCTGGTATTGTTGTAGTTTTTCTGTTGTTGACCTTATTGATTTGTTATGAGAGATGAGAGCTGTATCATCTGCATATTGTAGAATGTATAAGTGTTGTTTGATCCTTGGTTGAAGTTGTAGATATCATGACGTATATGTTGTATAGAGGGTGATAAAGGTGATCCCTGTGTCACACCCTGAGTGGAGAGAACTGACGGGAGTGTGTATAACCGACTTTCACTTTGAGGAATCTATTTTGAAAATAATTTTTAATGATGAACAGTAAGAATTTGGGAATGTTTAAAGTGTATAGTTTTGTGTCACACACTGTCGAAAGCCTTATTTATGTCCAAAAATAGTATTGTTGTATGTTGCTTGTTGAATCTTGTTTGAATCAATCAATCAAAATATAATCGGACGCCTCAGTAAAAAGTTATGCGTAATCAAACATAAAAAAAACTTATGATAAAAAAAATATATATACGCGTCGACTAGAGAACCTCCTCCTTTTTGGTTTCGTCGGTTAAAAATCAATGAACCATCTGAATAAAACTGCAAATTTTAATTTTTTTCCGGTTTTTCTCAGTAGTTCAATGTCCAGCGTGAGCTTTAGCCGGGAAGTACTTGTTTTCTGTTAGATATTTTCAGAATTTTTTTATTTAGGAGTACATTGGAGATTGGTTATTTTTCAATAGCCATGGCTGTTTCCTATCCAGGTGCATTTCGGAAGTCGAAACAGACATTGGTTATTTCTTAATGTCAGTACTGGCAAAAAATAATATCCCTGTTCAGGAGACCATTTTTCATCAAGAATAAATTACTGTATATTGAAATATGAAATAGTACTCTAGGCTACTATTTCAGATGTTGGTTCTTGACTTTTGTGAGAGTTTGTGTCAATAAGACGTCATTTATGAAAGAAAATAATTTTACTCACAGTTAAGGATTACTTGAAATTTCCTCTGCTAATTCAAGCTGTTATAAATGAAAACTTATTATTTTCATCACTATTTATCTGTCTAATTACATGTTGTCTTCTAATTCTCAGCATATGAAACGTCAGAAAAAAAGGAGTCCTCTTGATTTATCTATGGGAATATTTAGGAAAATTTATCATTATTGGAATATCTCCATTCTACTCGGGCACTATGAGTAAGGCCCATTACAAGAATAGAGAACACGCATATTTTCCTTTTCTGGGATATTTTTATTTGCCCATAAACATAATATACGTCTGATGGAGTAAGACGTGTTTTTGAGCTGTGCTGAAGTATAAAAATCAGTGAACTACGTGCAACTTTTATGTGAAAATTTGTCCTGTGGATAAGTTGTACCATTACCCAACCGGAATCCATAATATATTTGGAAGATCAGTGCTACTTGGAAATTATACTGTTTTTTTATCTCAACATGACTCGCAGCACTAAAAAAGTAGATGAAGAGTTACAATCCACTGTGAAAACGTTAGTTATCAAACTTTGTACTTCCAAAGTCTTCCTGAGCGAACTGACAACTTCCATAACTGAAACAATATGTAAACATTTTCAAGAAGAAATCACCCAGCTGAAGAAGGAAAATAAAAGGATGAATAAAAAATTGGCGTCACAGGAGGAGGAGGAAATTAACTCCTTCCATGTTATCATGTATTATTTTCAAGAAATAGTGATGATAGTAGTAGCTAAGACTGAGAAAGAAAAGATTGAGATTACTACTATTATAAGGCAAGTGATTTTCGTTTGTATATTTTATTGAAGAAGAGTTTATTTAATTCACCTACTCTCGTTTTTATTTTATTGGAAATGGTGAAAAAGGTGTTGGCAAAACCGAAACGCAACAGTTTATGCTTTCATCACTAGATGTCCAGCCCGCTTTACGCAGAAGTATATGAAACCAATCAACAAATTAAAAGTTGGTAGTACTGATGATAGTTCTAGTTCTACTTCTAGCTTGTACGATTAGTGATTGTGATTAGATTACTTGATTATGATTGGGTTATTATATTGACAGCATTACATATTACTTTATTCCAGGGTTATTATATATATAGTACTGACAGAGTTACGGCGAAACCTCCATTTTGATGACTTCTGATGTGTGCCAGGATAGCCAACTTTATAGAACTTATTTTCAAAATAATTAGAATGGATCTATATATTGGCTGAATGCACCGAACAGAAAAAAAAAACACACTTTATGACGAAGAACAAGGATAAATACAAACTCTCATCAATCTGATTTATGCCGCAACCCTGTCAGTATTATATATATAATAACCCTGCTTTATTCTATTTTTTTTTAACTACGTCTTACGTAGTCAGCTTTGCCAACTGTGAGGATACATCTTCATTCGTGAGGATTTTTTCAATAAGTGAAGAAATTTTTGAGCTATTATGAAAGTGAGGATTTTCTTCGAATATGAAAATAATTCATATTTCTTGATAGGTGCACTTATGTACGAAAAAAAAAAGACAAATACTGGTAGTAAAGTGTAAGTTACGGTTACGATGACAGACCAAAAGAGGGTTGTCGAATGGTCCTGAAATGACAGCTTAGGCCAAAAGATCTAAGAAAAGAAGAATCGTTGTGTATTTTTCTGTGGTCTGTGGTTCCTCCGATACTGCTAGGAGGCACGAAACAAAAATTGCGCTTACCATGTGTAATCCATTCGCGCAGCTTGACGAGCATTCCAATCATAACATAAAAAAAACATTTCAGTGCTTCGCTCGTGGTTATATGATTTTATTCTTTCAACCAATCATAAGACTAGACAATCCGTTACGCAGTGTACCCTCCGAAGCTGTAATAACCAAATATCTTACTTGGCTGTGGCGCTGCTTAGCGGTGACAGTAGCATTGCATCTGCGTATTGTGATTTTATTTGGGTCGTTTTTTAGCGGACACGTTTTCAAGAGTTCGTATGTTTATCAATGAAATCGTAGTGAATTACATAAAATATATAGCATTTCTGCACTATAACATACTCTCAACCAGGGTTACTATATATATATATACAGGGTGTAACTGAATAAGTGTAAAACATTTAAGGAGGTGATTCCTCATCGAAAAAAAAAGATAGGATCTTTCATATAAAGAAACTTCATTGGAGCATCCCTTGTTAAGATACAGCCCCTTAAAGGGGGTACATAAAATTTGTATAACAATTTTTTTCACAAGCACTGAAAAAGTTACAATATTGAAATTAACCTGACGTTTTGTACTACCAAAAGACACTTAGCCAGTAATTTATTTGGTTTACCCCATGGTTGTAAGGGGTGAAAAACGCAACCCCTAAAATTTATTTCCAATGTAACTTTTTGTCTTATTATTTGTTTACCATTTAAATTTATTTCCGATAGCCTGTTTCATTCTAAACAAAAAATGTCTCTTGGGTTTTTTGCCCAAAATAAACCAGTAAGCAGCAAAACATCATTTTACGAACAACTACAGAGATACATCGTCATAAATGCGAACTGGATTTATTGTTATTTTGTAGTTAGTACCTGCATTAAACGATTAAAGGGTAATAAACAAAACTAAGTTATTAATAACAAACACACAACATGTAGAAATCATAGTGAATGTTCAATATGTCTACCTTCAAACATTACGCATGGTCTAGACGTCGGCGCATTGAGCCACGTATTCGCTCAAATATTCCTGAGTCTCTCGATTACCTGCACGCATCGATGATGCGGTTTCTTAAGTCCTCTACATCGCGAACAGGAGTACGATATACCAAATGCTGTGAATGGCCCCAAATGAGAAATCGAGAGGATTGAGATCCGGGATCGAGCGGGCCATTTATGTGGTCCTCCTCGACCTATCCACTGATTTGCATATGTTTCAGTTAAATGCTGACGTGCTACTTGACTAAAATGGGCGGGAGCCCCATCATACATAAAAACATATCCCTTCTGACGCCCAAAGGAACTTCCTCCAGCAGTACTGGATGCACTTCTCTTAAAAAATTGAACGTATGCCTCACCATTTAATCGAGGAGGTAGAAAATGAGGCCCAATTAAATCATCCCCAATAACCCGAGCCACACGTTAAGAGAAAACTGTTCTTGATGGCTAGTTTCGACAATAGCGTGAGGGTTTTCATCAGCCCATATGTGGTAATTATGAAAATTAATAATCTTGTCCCGAGAAAAACTACATTCGTCTGTGAATTCTATCGTCTTCAGAAAGTCACAATTTCTTCTAATCATTTCCAGCATCCAATTGCAAAATTCAAGACGGTTCGGAAAGTCTCGCGGTAACAGTGCCTGTACTCGTTGCAGATGGTAAGGGTATAAGAGTTGTTCCTTTAAAATTCGAAATACCGTCATATGATCAACATTTAGCTGGAAAGCAATCTTTCTAGTACTGGTAGTAGGTTGTTCTTCAATCAAATTAAGTACTGCTTCCTCAAGCTGTGGTGTTCGTATTTCTCGATGGCGACCACAATCCTGCGTTCTTTGTCGAATGAACCATATTCTCGTAATCGTTGATGAAGTCGAGCAAATATTCTATGTGAAGGATGCTGCCGTTGAGGATACATTTCAGCATATCTTCTAGAAGCTTCTAACCCATTCCCTGCGACAGACCGTAAACGTAATGCATATCAGCCATTTCCTCATTTGTGTATGCCATTTTATTAACAAGTGAATTATTAAGTAACAAATTAAGAACAGAACAACAACACACGATTAGTATTAATTCAATTTCGAAAATTCCCAAACTGACAGCGTCATACCAATTTAATTGTCACTATCGCTAATAGCGACCTACTTTGATAGATTAGTTTCGTATTTTCGCATTTATGACGATGTATCTCTGTAGTTGTTCGTAAAATAATGTTTTGCTGCTTACTGGTTTATTTTGGACAAAAAACCCAAGAGACATTTTTTGTTTAGAATGAAACAGGCTATCGGAAATAAATTTTTATATGGTAAACAAATAATAAGACAAAAAGTTACATTGGAAATAAATTTTAGGGGTTGCGTTTTTCACCCCTTACAACCATGGGGTAAACCAAATAAATTACTGGCTAAGTATCTTTTTGGTAGTACAAAACGTCAGGTTAATTTCAATATTGTAACTTTTTCAGTGCTTGTGAAAAAAATTGTTATACAAATTTTATGTACCCCCTTTAAGGGGCTGTATCTTAACAAGGGATGCTCCAATGAAGTTTCTTTATATGAAAGATCCTATCTTTTTTTCGATGAGGAATCACCTCCTTAAATGTTTTACACTTATTCAGTTACACCCTGTATATACTGACAGGGTTACGGCATAAAACAGCTTTATGAGAGTTCGGGTGACCAGACGTAAGGTGAGGAAAGTGTGCCACTGCTGCCAACATATACTAATTATTTAGGTTTTTATTGTATTCATCCTTATTCATCTTGAATGTTCATCCTTGTTACTCTTCGAAATTTGAAAATAAGTTCTATAAAGTTGACGATTCTGGCACACATCAGACGTCATCAAAATGGAGGTTTCGCCGTAACCCTGTATATATATATATATATATATATATATATATATATATATATATATATATATATATATATATATATATATATATAATAACCCTGCTCTCAACTAATAATCTTGTAAATCATGAAAATACATCAATAAATGAGAACAAAAGATTGTGTGGATTTTTTCATTACAAGTGAGGATTTTTTTTGGGTTGGCAGTGAGGATTTCTGAAATTTCGGTTGGCAACACTGCGTATAGTACAGCAGACTTGTTATTGACCTAAGGAATATTTCCAAAATGGCTTCTCAAGGACACAGCAAATATGAAGCAAAACTTTCAATTACGGATATTGATTCCTGTGCGAGCTCTCGAAGTGATCACAACTAGAAAACAGTGTGCAAGCTAGATAGCAAAATCAGGGAAAAGAATCGAAGAAATCCAGGTGTGTGAACTTTACTAATTTCAATAGAATCCTTAAATTCATATTTCCTTTTTATTGTTACCTCAAGTAAATCGAGGACTGAGTATTGAAAGGAATATAAAATGGGGAATGACTCTGGGGGAGAAGAATCTCCCCCTAAGAAATTAAATACAGGTTGGTTAGGAGAGGGATTAGATAATGATGATAATTATAGTAGAGATAGTACAGATATGGAAGTTTCACGTATAAATTCTGGAAATATTGCTACTAATTTAACACAAAATTCTGATGAGAAAGATTCAAGGTCAAAAGTTGACAAACAAAAACAGATGAATATAGAAAAACATGAAATTCGTTTTTATAATGAAACCGCAATGGGACCGTTTGTAGTCGTAGTTGAGGCAAATGAAAACTCAGGTAATAATGTAGGTAGGTTTAATCACTTAAAAATAGCAAAAGAAATCTGTGAACTGAAATTGAATAACATTAAAATAATTAAGAATAGAGGAATTAATAAGGTAGGAATAGAGTTTAATAATAGGAAAAGTGCAAATGATTTAATAATCAATGATAAAATAAGAGATAAAGGGTATAAGGTGTATATACCTTTCAATAATATTTCTTCAAAGGAATAGTCAGGGATAAATTCGTATTTTTGCGAGTGATTTATTTTAAAATGATAAAATGCAACTTTAGAGTTATAAATGTGAGAAGAATGAATAAAAAAGTAGTAACAGAAGGAGAGGAAGCCCAATATAAACCTACAACTACCTTATTAGTTCTTTTGAGGAGTAATCCTACCTAGATCCATAGACATTTGTTATATGAAATATAATGTTATACCATATGTTCCTGATAACACAATGTTATTCATGCCTTTTATAAGGACATACAAAAAAAACAAATGTAGGGGAGAAAAAAATGTTTTAGTTGCTCAGAAATACATGAAAAGAAGAACTGTACGATACATGTCAAGTAATAAAATGTTATCATTGTAAAATGGATCATAAATCTAACAATAAAAATTTGCAAAGAGTATGAGAGACAAAACTAATCAGAGAAAAAAATGAGTATGGACAATTTGTCCTTTGTAGAGCACAGTCATTTCCAAAAGTAGATAGACTTACAACACAAAATAATAGGATTTTCCAATTTTGGGAAATATTGAAGAGATAAATAGAGAAGATATAAAAAATTAGTCAAAGAAGAGAAATCTATCACTAAACAAGCAAAAAAGAACTTATGCAAAACAACTAGAACAAAAATGTTAATAAAACAAATCCTACACAAATTGGGTATGATAGGAATATTATAGATAATATATTATTGTATCCGGACTGAAGAATACCACAACCGAACCGGGAGTAGTAATGAATTTTAATCGAAATCATAATGTAGCAAGTGGATCTGAAAAGGAATCCAAGACAAGTAGGTGGAAATATAAATTATAATAAAGAATATGAAAACAGAATAGGAACTGAGGCACGACCTCAAATGAAGTGGATGAAATTAATATATTAGTACCTTTATGACAACTTACTAAGCTATCAGACAATGTTAAACCCAAGATTGTTGAATTGTTAAACAGATATAAATGTTTAAGTGTTTTCAAACGATCTGGATAGATATGAGGAGGAATATTAATGGGGATACAGAACTAATTATAATTCAGTGGAATATTAGAAGTATAAGAAAATAAATTAAATTAATAAGATTAATTGGCGAAAAAACCAGACATAGTAATAATTAATGAAACTTGGTTAAAAAATAACAAAATTTTTTTTGAAAAATTTTGACATAATTAGACAGGATAGGAATGATGGGTATGGAGGAGTAGCAACCCTCATCAGAAACACAATGAAATACACAGTAGTTATGACAAATGAGAAATTTAATGAAGAGGTGTGTCAGTTCATTGTCATCAAAACAACAGAGTTTAATATTGTCAACATTTATAATCCACCAAATAATAAAATTCCAGCTAACATAGTTATACAATTCTTACAGCAATTACAGGGAATATTATATAATGGGAGACTTAAATGCCCACCACACTCTGTGGGAAGTAACAAGTGTAATCAAAATGGGAAAATTTTTAAGAAATAATGACTGGAGAATCTAATAACTTTAAATGATGGAACCCAACTAGATTTTCTAATCCTAATCAAAATCCAAGCCCTATAGACCTAACTGTAGTTAGCAGTACCTTAGGAACAAAGTGTACATGGGGAGTGATGGACTGACTGTGCAAATAGCACCATTACCCCACTTGGTGCAATATAAACAAACAAAAAAAATAGAGAATGGGAATATTAATTTTAGAAAACTTAATAGGATATATAGAAAAGCGGATTGGTATAAATACACACAGATCATAGAAAATAATTTAAAAAATACAAATAATTATGAGGAATTAACTGAAATCATGGAAGAAGCTGCTAAAATAGCTATACCTATAAAAAAAAATATATCAGGAGAGGTTAAAAAAATACCCAGAAATCCATGGTGGGATAATCGAATGCGACCAAAAGATATTAGAAAGGAAAAAAATGATAAACACATTTAAAGTAAATCCTTCATTAGAAAACTATATTGAAACAAAGAGAATAATAGCTAGAACTAGAAGATTTTTAAAAAAAAGAAAAAAATTGGGATTTCAAAATTTTGTTCAACTCTAAATAGAGAAGCCAATATCACTTATGTATGGAGAATGCTTAGGCATTCTCAAACACCAACAAGATTCACAAATGAAGAATAAATTCCCGGATGAAAAACCAAAAAGAGTATTAGACAATATGGCAGTATGTAATATAGATCCGGATTTTACAATTAATAATATAGAAGAGAATATAAAAACCTTTACATGGGAAGAGTTAATCATGAGTATGGATAATATAAAAAAAAATCTGCCCGGGAAAAGATAGATACCCTATTGTATGTACATAAACTTATCAAAAGAAGGAAAATAATATTATTACAAATTTATAATAATATTTTAAGAGGGGAATCATACCTATACATGGAGGGAATACTTAATATTGGGAATACTTAAAGACAATAAAATGCAAAACATCCGATAATTACAGACCAATAGTCCTATCAGCATGTGGAATTAAAATTTTAGAAAAATGTTGAAATACAGAGTGGAATGGTATATTGAACATAATAAATATTTATCAGAATACCAAACTGGATTTAGAAGGGGACAAGGAACAATGGATAATCTGGGTTTTTTAATAACATATATACAAATGACCTTTGGATTAAAACAAACAGCATTAGTAGTGTTTCTAGATATTAGAGGAGCTTATGATAATGTGAATATAAAAAAACTATATAGACAATTACAGGATATAGGGATTACAGAAGCTAACTTAATTTATAGAATATTGGATAACAGAATTAATTATATTGTAGATAAAAAATGGAAATACTCACGGTCCAAAATTAGCTCTAAGGATTGCCTCAGGGATCTCCATTGAGCCCGTTCTATTTAACATATATCTGAGTTCTCTATTCAGAGTAATTCCGAAACATTCCAAATTATTAGCATATGCAGATGATTTAGTGGTTATCTCGAAAGGAGAATCTATAAAAGAAATAGAAAATAATATAAATGAAACTCTAAAAAATATATCAAAATGGATGAATGCACAGGAACTGGAATTATCTAAACATAAAACAGAAGCCATATGGTTTCGCACTAATGTGATCCAAGGTACTTTACCAGAAATAAAAAATTGAAGACTCCATCATTAAATTAAAAATGAAGTAAATATTTGGGAGAACATCACTCATAAATTAAAGGGGGATAAACATATAGACAATTGCATTAGTAAAGCTAACAAAGGAATAAATATTATCAAAAGTTTCTGTAGAGTGTATTGGGGCAGACCCAAAAAACAATGTTGATGGCATACAAGGTTAGTCAAATCACATCTAGAATATGGAGCAATATTAATAAAACCAACGTCAAAGAAAAACCTAGAAAAATTAGAGAAGGTGCAACAACCAGGCATTAAGAATAATTACAGGAACCATGAAATCTACACCTATTAACTCAATTTTAGCTGAAACAGGGAAACAACACTTGAAGTTAGAAGACAAATTTTAGCAGGAAATTTTATAATAAAAAAATTGGACTCTGAACAACCGATTAGCGTACATAATTAAAACCTTGAAAATAATATATGATAATAAATTAGGATATTGGAAAAATAAAAGTAAACCGTATAATATCGGCTTTGGAAAATACCAACATATATGAAAAATGTATATATAAGAATGAATCCTTGCCTGTAATAGTTTTGATTATGAAATCTATACTCACCAAGTGAAAATACTAGATACAAAACTAAAAAAAAAATGAAACAAATAACAGAGCAAATTTTCTTGAAATTATAAAACCTCTAGAAAAAACTTACAACTAATATATACGGATGCGCCCATAAGAAATAACAAAGTAGGGGTTGAGAGCAATTCCCCAATTAGATTTTAAAATTTCTGCAAGACTAAATGATTTCACTAACATATGTGAGAGAAAATGATTGCTATTCACAAAGGAATGACGATAGAACTGGAAATAAATAAAAAAAAATATCATAATAACTGACTCCAAAAAGCCATAGAAAAAAAAAATAAAAATACGATTACAGCAATATGTGATTACATTGCATTAACGATTAAACAAATTTCATATTATGCAGAGGGTAATGAAACAGAATTTAAAATAGCCTGGGTACCAGGACATGCTAATATTGATGGCAATGAATTGCAGACACGCTAGCAAAATAGGTAAATAATCTTAATATTCCACTGAATATTAAATTAGACAAACACAATTTCATTCCTCATTTGAAAACAAACTAACAGGTGAATATCATAAGATATGGGAAAACCAAATAAAAATTAAGGGAAAATCATATGACAAATACATAGTACATATCCAAAAGTAGTGTGGTATTTTAAATACCCATATATGAGTAGGAGACATATCACACAATAATTAGGATGAAAACGGACATTGCAGAACTGGGGAACATTTACATAAAATAGGATAAAAGATAATCCAAATTGTGAATGCGGAAGAAAAGAAACTTTAAATCACATTTTCTTTGAATGCCCAATCAACTCAACCCCTAATAAAGACATATATCAAGAATTTATAAATAAAGGCATACCTACTCCCCTACAGATAACTACAGTACTAAGAAACTTAAAACCAGAAATAATTAACATCATTCTAAAATTTATCACATACAATGACATAACAATTTAAGTTTGGCATTGTGTTTGATGTGAAAAAATGTCCCCTTTTTAACCAACTGACGTGATAATAAAATTGAAAAAAAAAAAAAACACAAAGTAGATACTCAGTCCAAAAAATATCTTAAGAAACACATCCTAAAATAAAATCCTGCATAGAAACACAAAAACCATAATACCTTTGTATGTGATGTTTAAGACCTAACTAACAAATTCAAACACCGAGAAGAATCTTCAATACATATTTTAAAAAAAGAATAGAGGACAGCAATGCACGAAGTAAATTGAATATAATCCACAAGGAGGACAACATGGACACTAGAGCCAGACAAGGTTGAACCTCCAAAAGAATCGAGCTGGTCAAATGCGCCAACAGGAAGCAAGGACCACAATCATAGAGAGAGAGAGAGAGAGAATTACGGATATTGAGGAAGGTGAAAATGGACAAATCGGGAGTGGGTCTCACTTTCATGCCATTCATAATATTTTGAATGGAGAGGCAATAAAGGAAGAGCCAATCGAAACACGTGAGTTTGCAGTTATATTCTTGAACAAAAGGGTTTTGAAGGCTGCCTACAATATCAAAATTTTATTGTGCTGCTCACATTCAATTCAACACTAATTTGAAATAGAAATTTGATGATCTCGATGCCAGAGCAATAATATATCCCAGGCCAAATTTATTTTAAGCACTTTAAACAATACTTATATACTGTTTATTTGATTGTCTGCCACAGGCTTCTAAAATAAACCATTTAACTTGGGAAGTTGAAATAAAACATAGTTCTAGAATAGCTTGATATACCTAACGTGACCATACGTTCTGTTTTTGAGGGACAGTCCTGGTTTTAAGCTATGTGTCCCGCTGCCCTCAAAATACATAAAATGTCCCGTTTTGATAAAACATAAGCGTGACAGCAAGCAAGCCTTATTACACGTGGAACGTGCTCAGACCTGCTCAGTGTGGACGGCGACAGCGAAAAGAAGGTGAGCAGATTGAAAATAATTGCACTACAAGAATTCATAGAGCGGTCCGAATGGAAGCTCATGTGTCTCGCTCGTGTGCCCTGTTCAGATGTGTACACGGCTCTGCATCTGAATGCTCAGTCGGCCCGAATGCTCAGATGTATATGCGCCTTAAAAGGAATTAGTGGTGGCGCGATGTGCTGGAGACAAGACAGGCGGGAATGGGCTTGGGGATTTCCAATAATATTATAGCTCAGGGAATCACATTCCTACCTCAGTGACTACAACCTAGGAGTAGGCAGATTGAGACCTCGGTTGAAAATCACTTCCCTTTTTTACTCTTATCAATATCTTATATTTATATATTTTTTCCACTTTTCTTGAAAAGGGTTTCAAAATGGGTGCCAAAACGTCAAAATGACCAAATTTCTTGACGCGGTTCAACCCGAACTTTCAATATTCATAATAATCATGACCACGGAAACCTATCCGAATATTTATGGTCACGTTAGATATACCATAACTATTTCTCGAAAAATAAATATATAAGGTAATGGATTTCATATTAAGGAAAATTTAGCTATAAGTATTAAATCATAGGTGATATGGAACTCATGAAAATAAAAAGGCTGAACAAATGTACTTCTTTGATAAAATATTGGAGAAAACTGTCATTTTCATTCTCGAAAAAAATGGGGAACTAATGAATTTGCTTTTCAATGAGAGTGAACGGATTTGACGGGAATTTTTGTCTTCTCCATAAGGTGTGGAAAAAAAATAATTTGGAAGGTATTAAACTCTTTCAGATAGATGTATTTCTTCATCTTTGAGCCCTCGAGATTTCAATATGTTTGGACCAAAATATCTTCTAATCAATATATAATCCCAAAAATGTTATTTCAGCGGAATATCTTATGTAATTTCAAACTAATTTTATAGGAATCTGGTAAAGTTTTTCTAAATATTCATGAATGAAGACTTTGTATAATTTAAGGTCAATTTATGGGAAGGAAACCATGTTGAAATCACTAGGATATTGATAATTTTGTAATAATATAATAAATATGTTTATCTTTCTAGGCTAAGATGTTTTTTAGAAACTTCATATTGATTTACTTGCTCTTAATTTTTCCTCAATATACACAAATTGTTTTCATTCAAATACTTTTAGAACCAACTATGTATTTGTCCCCCGATTCCGATGTGTTCAAAATTCCCCATAGTATTTCATGATCAACACTATCAAATTCTTTCTTCAAATCAAGTGGCCCGAGTCCCCAATTTTTATTGGAATATGATTCCATCTAGAAATTTGTTACAACAACCAAAACTGTTGACTCCTTGTCACATGATTTGACAAAGCCATATTGATGACTGTATAGATCATTTATAATTTTTGAGTAATCCCATAATCTTTTGTTGAGAATTTTTGTCTTTGGCAATCTTTATTTCATCAGAAAATTTCTAGTATTAATAAATAGATTTGTTAATTTGATTAGTAACAGAGTAATTTTTTACTTTACTGCTCTTACAATTTTTCTGCTGAACCATTTTTCAGGCACACTGTGGTTGAACTTAAGTTTCCATTATCCCCTCAGCTTTTGTGGTGGTAAATTTAATGAAAGTTATAGTTTGAACTTGAATTTCAGATTTCTGGGAAAATACAAACTTCAATACTCTTGCTGATGATTTGGCAAATCCCATAGTCAGCCAGCTCAATAAAGTGGTTATTTTAAAGAATGAGAATGAAGTTCACCGTAAGTATATTGATGATTTGTGGACAAATAGTGCCGAATTGAAAACAGAGGATGACATTGATATCGTTTATGAAGATGTCAAACCTGTAAAATGTGAGGAAAAACCTAGAATAGAAATTGGAGCAAATTTTTCTTCTGAACTTCCAATAGGTAAGGTGGTATTTATTCAACAGAAATATTCTCTACTGACAAAAATAAATCTTTTAATCACTCCTCGGGGATTCTATTCTCGGCAATTAGCTCAGAATGTGACTCCCACGTAAATGTCTATCAATTATTTGGGGGACAGCAAACAACCCAGTTATCAAATCTATCAAAAAGTTACAAAATAACGAAGTTAAAAAATAAAACGATAAAATTGGTTCTATTAGGTATCATTAAACGAAATAAAAATAAAAAAATTGTCCAACAACAAATCCACACCCATTTTCATATAAAGTATATTTCTTCTTTTACACTCGTAAGTAGTCACTTATGTAGCTAGAAGAGAATATTTAAAGAAGAAAAATAATTAATAAAAAAAAACTTTTTAAAAACAAGCTTTTATTAGAATGCGCTAAAAATTAAAAAATAATGGCTTTGGATGTGCTATGTAGGTTACTCCATAAGTTATATATTTCAAAGTTTTCAGTTCGAATACAAAACGACAAGCTTGAATCTATAACTCATGGAATAACCTATGTCACAGATCCGAAGCAATTATTTTTTAGCTCATTTGAATAAAAGCTTGTCTTTAAAAAGGTTTTTTTTTATTATGTTATTTTGTGCTTTTTAATAAGTACGCCTTAATCTATGCATTTTTGTTAATGCGTCATCATTATGACACCTTTTTCCTGTAAGTTCTGAGCTATCTAGTTCTTCAATGAGAAGACCATCTAAAGATTAACTCGGCTGCCATCCTGGAGCTGCCATCTTCAATTTATGAATTCTGACAAAAAATCAATAATCTTCGACCAAATTCATAATCTCCGAACCCAAAAACTCCGACATACTAATTTTGAATAGAAACGGTCCATTATCACAAAACTTGTCCACCATCTTGGAGCCGCCATCTTGAATTTATGAATTTTGACAATAAATTCATAATCACAGAGATCGTCCGCCATCTTAGAGCCGCCATTTTGTTTTTTTCTCTAACAAAAATTCCATAATGCAATCACGGGAACTATGAACACCTGCCAAATTTCACGTTAATCGCGCAACTAGAAGTGGGTCAAATTTAACTTGCAGTATTTGATTACAGACAGACACTGGGACAGGTGAAACTTAATAAAAGCTTGTAAAAATGGAAGACGATAGGATAGATGATCAGAATAAAACGAGACAGAATACAAAAATTTGATTATTCCGTTATTTTATAGCTTTTATGTTGTTTTTTTTTATAAAATCACATTAAGAGTTTTATATTCTGTTGTCTCAATTCTGTAAACAATATACAAGATGATTGACACTAACATGCGGAAAATTAGTCAGTAGGTTGTGTCCCCACCAAAAATATTTGAAAATATGACTTGAAAATTATCTTTTTTGTTTGGAAATGTGCCACTTATTTTTCAACTAATCTGCTGTAACCCAAAGTATTTGGGGGTGCATCCAAATGACTTCCCTTTTTTCAGAGTGGGCACTGGCAGAAGTGACTTATTGTTCGTCACACTACAAAATATTAAAAATGAAAAAAACTAAGACATTTATTCACTGCAGAATATGTGATAATCATATCATAGTATTCCTGCGATGTTCTCACATCCTTGCAAGGGTAAAAGTGGGATCCCATATTCAACTAAAATTGTGAACCTCATTCCTTTCTGATAATTACATTTGAAAATTCCATTAAATAGTTTTGCGTTGAATCTGATGTTATTCAGTGGTTTCCCGTCAGGTCAAAGCTAGGCAGGGTATATATTTACCTAGTTTTTTTGACAGAAAGAACTTTGATCCATGTGGAACTAGTAGTGAGCACAAAATTGTTACATTGTGTGTGGTAGATTATTCAGAAATTGTTAAAAAAAAAATGGTTACACAGTGAGTATTGGAAATAAACCAGGAAAACTTCAGCTGTCGTGTCGCTAGAGTGCATTACCAGTCTTGCTCACAGCGAATTGCAAATAGAATCGTAGAATCTTTGTCATTTGAAAATTTCATTGGAAAAAAAACTTTAATATCTGCCTTTTTTTTCAGAATCTGGAACAATGCTCCATCAGGATACCGTTATAGAAGGGAATGTAACAGCTGTGAAAATGGAAATTGTTACAAGGATGGAACAGACAATAACTATGAATTTGAAGGATAAATATGATTTTGAATCTGAGCAGTTCAGTGAGAGAACTCATTCAGGGAAAAACCCATTTCAATGCAAAGTTTGTTCAAAGACGTTTCCAAGTAAATCCAGTTTGATGGTGCATGAGAGAATTCATACAGGGGAAAAGCCATTTCGCTGCAAAGTTTGTCTGAAGAGTTTTTCAGTGAAAGACAAATTAGTGGTCCATGAAAGAATTCATACAGGGGAAAAATCATTTCAATGCAAAGTTTGTCTGAAGAGTTTTGCATACAAAGATTCATTGGTTGGGCATGAGAGAATTCATACAGGGGAAAAACCATTTAAATGCAAAGTTTGTCTGAAGAGTTTTCATAAAAGACATTGGTGGGGCATGAAAAAATTCATAAGGAAAAACCATTTCAATGCAAATAATGTCCAAAATCTTTTAACTGGAAAGAGCATCTTACGAGCCATGAGAGAATTTATACAGGGAAAAAACCAATTCAATGCGAAATTTGTTTAAAAATGTTTGCTCTGAATAGCTGTGTTACACTACATCTAAGAATTCATATAGGGGAAAAACCATTTCAATGCAATATTTGTTTAAAAATACTAAGAAGAGCAGTCTAATCATCGAAGGATGCATACAGGGGAAGAACCATTTTAATGCAGAATATGTTTAAAATCATTTATCCAGAAGGGGAATCTTATGTAACATGAGAGAATCCATGCAGGGGAAAAACTATTTTTAATTCAAAATATGTCCAAAATAATTTAACCAGAAGATTTATCTTATGGTACACGAGCAAATTCACATAGAAAAACCAGTTTAGCGCAAATTTTTTCCAAAAGGTTTTGCAATAAAATCTAGTTTTGTGAATGTATCTAGAGGAAAATTAATCGGTGAAAAATTTTACAATTTATTTACGATGGATATATAATATGGACTCCATTTTTGTTGGATAGGTTAGGTCAATTTATTCATATTCAATTATGAAATTCTCAAAAAGGACTGGATCACTGAATCTGCAATTGACGATCGAACCAAAAAGGTCTACATTAGATTGTAACTATTCAAACTTCGGTTTCAGATAAATACATTATCACATTTTCTATGGTTCTTGCTAAGTTCTTCATGACATGACATGGGCTAATTAAGAGATGTTCACTATTTTGGCAGAACACCAATTATCTTCGTAGTAAAATGATTCGTATATGTATGAATTAATTTGTATCTTCTCTGAACTACCTTTCATTTGCACATGAGATGACAATCTTCTGACTATAAGATATTTTATTTGGAGATGGAAAATTCTAAAAATAGTGGATATTTTTTTCTAAAGAGCCATGGAATCCTCTGTGATGGTTCGGAATTCACTAGCCAAAGTCAAGATATCTTCATAGAATGAAAAGTCCACGCTTGTGAAATTCATGTGTTTATTAAAAAGTGATAAGTATACTAATAATAGTCATTAGCCTTATCGATCTTGACAGTGGGCCTTGTTCTTCCGACCAACTTCTTGGTTTAGATCCCCCTCCTCCGATTATCTCATGCGGGTATTACTGAAAAATAAAAGGAGAACTGATTTAGATTGTTTTCTCTACTCGCCTTTGTTAGTAGGGCTCACCTTTTCCGGATAAGTCATTCTAAGATAGCTGGAAGCAGCCTAGACTGTCGCAGACCATGATTCATCGATTTCTCAACTTCATCAACATATTTTATGATATCTCTACAATAAACTCTCTGATTTTGTTTAGGTTGTTAGAGAGGTAATAGTCCGGCAGAGATGAGCAGTGAATGGCTTGGTAATAGTTTGTATCGGAAAGTATAATGAAACAATGTCATCGGGGAAATTTTCCAAAGCCCTCAATTTTCAAGTTAATTCATCGACTAGAGACATCAGTCCACTTTCCTACCTTTTCTTCTTCCTTCGTGGAAGTTTCCAAGATCCCAAAAAGGCCGTTTACGATGAAATCACTTTGGAAAAATCACCAGATCTTCAAGAAAAATCGGGCAGTCATCTGATTTTCGACAGACATGTAAACATTGTAGTCAATTTCAAGGATTTCATCTCATTTTCGCGCCAACTGTTCTGTGAGGGATCTTGTTCGTAGAACAATAATCTTTGGTTCTACTTCTAGCTTGTACGATTAGTGATTGTGATTAGATTACTTGATTATGATTAGGTTATTATATTGACGGCATTACTTCAATCATTACTTTTGTCATAACTTACACTACTTTATTATTATTATCTTTGTCATCATTACATAATATTCTTACAAAACTACGTACAAGCGATAGTCCTTCGGAACTAAAGCTTCTGTGGTACCCCATGTTTATTTACTATAACCACCTTCATTATATAAACACTCTTGTTTCTTAGTGAATAAACTTATATTATTATTCTTTCATTCTCTATTTTTTTATACCTACGTCTTACGAACAGTCAGTTTTGCCAACTGTGAGGATAAATCCTCATTTGTGAGGTTTTTTTCAATGAGTGAAGAAATTTATTATGATAGTGAGGATTTTCTTTGAATATGAAAATAATTCATATTTCTTGATAGGTGCACTTATGTACGAAAAAAAAAGACAAACACTGGTAGTAAAGTATAAGTTACGGTAACGATGACATACCAAAAGAGGGTTCCGAATGGTCCTGACAACTTAGGCCAAAAGATCTAAGAAAAGAAGAATCGTTGTGTATTTGTCTGTGGTGTGTTATTTCGTTCCTCCGCTACTGCTAGGAGGCACGAAACAAAAATTGCAGTTACCATGTGTAATCCATTCGCGCAGCTTGACGAGCATTCCAGTCATCAAAATAAAAAAAAACAGTTCAGTGCTTCGCTCGTGGTTATATGATTTTATACTTTCAACCAATCATAAGACTAGACAATCCGTTACGCAGTGTACCCTCCGAAGCTGTAAGAACCTAATATCTTACTTGGCTGTGGCGCTGCTTAGGAGTGACAGTAGCATTGCATCTGCATATTGTGATTTTATTTGTGTTGTTTTTTAGCAGTCATGTTTTCACGAGTTTGTATATTTATCAATGAAATCGTAGTGAATTATATATACTATAACATTCTTCCAACTAATAATCATGAAAATACATCAATAAATGAGAACAAAAGATTGTGAGGATTTTTTTGGGTTGGCAGTGAGGATTTCATGAAATTTCGGTTGGCAATACTGCGTACAGTACAGCCAAAGAGTAGAGTAACAAGAGAAATCACTAACCCTATTCATGAATGAAATAGTAAAATCCTTTCAAAATTCTCCAAATTTTGATTTCATTCATAAAATCAGAGTTGAGTGTAGCCAATTAGAAGTCAAGAAAGCCGGTCGTGTGACATCAAGTGTCGGGGATCGTACACGAGGAAAAGCTTCGGACCTTCGGGTGTTTTCGTATTGAAAAGTTGTAGGAAATATCAAGGTTTTCGAATGGGATGATGTATTAAGAGAATATGTTCTCATTTATACAGGCATGAAATTGACTCGATGCATTGACACAATTGAAATTTCAACATTTCATGATTTATAAATGGTTGTTTTAGTCTTCAGAATGCGCTGCGTTT